>QRFJ01000257.1:414752-484801 GCA_006176705.1 Cocos nucifera | reverse complement strand
CCATGCTTAAAATTAGATCTAATCTGCATTATTTAGATGCCAATGGGGGATAGTGTTTTGGAATCAAGAAACTCTATCAAATAGAATCTAAGGCAATCACAACTTGCCTTGTTTGACCTATTCAAACTTTATTCATAAACCAAGAGAGAGGGGGCACATGGGGTTCTTCCTAAGCATGAGAAAACTCATATAAAACAAAGAAAAGGGGGTGGACATCATAGGGAGGGCGTGGCCTATGTTGGTGCAAAGGAAGAGGGAGAATCCTAGTCCAACTGGGCTCTCCAGTTTGACTTAGGTCAAACCTAATAGTCCTATTAATTTAGGATTAGTGCAATCTACTTAAAGATGATCTGAGTCCAACTAGGAGCCTATTTAAAATTGATTAAAATCTTATTTAAATCTAATTTAAATTCTAAGTTAATTAGGAATTTGGTGTACACAAGTCCTAATCAAAAAAAAAACTGATCTTCCTTGTAATTGGGTTATCTTATAAACTAAATAGACTTGATCTAATCAAGTTCAAACTAAAATAAATTAAATCTAATTCAATTAGACTTAATCTCAACCCTAATGCTCAATCTGATTAAGCCAATTAGCAATCAATTCCTAATTAATCCTCTTACGATACTTGCACTTGATCAATCATCAATCATATTGATGATTTGATCCTAGAACGATCCATAATCATTGATCAACCATCCAATCAGATAGAAATCTCTTATGTGTGTAACCCCATAGATTTGAACATAAGTTGGTAGCATAGGAATAAATTTCTATACCAATTGAAGTGACATTCTAGTAATGATATCTAACATCCAGATAGGTCGAATGTATGTAAAGCAATATTCAAGGATCCGTGCCTGTGGTTACCATATAATTCATTTCTTTGACTCTTAATGCTCAAGATGACTTCAGAGTTAACTGTCAACTTTAAATAGTTCATCCATATTGTGTCTCAACCTTACAAATCCCGTGACTCCTCATAAGGATTACTTAGGCCTAGATTTTACTTAATTGAAATACAGCAAGTCATTCTCTCCAAACTCTCTGGAGTGGTCAATCATATCTTGACTCATACACTAATTTTATGAGTATTTGACTACACCCAAAAATCTTTCATCACTATATTAGAAATACAGATAGTCCAACATCAAAGTATAGTGAGTTGCTTATAAGTCACCATGGTGATCTTAGGTCGAAGGGATACTTATACCCATAGCCTTTGCTAACTACTCTTGATAGCAGAGTGCTACATAGATTGATCACATTCAGTGCAAATATACTCCTACATCTCACCTGCATGCTATACCAGTATCTCTACATCTTTTGGTTATGAGGATAGTCAATGCATATGGCACACAATGACCTATACTCGATAAGTTATCATCTTAATTAATAACCTATCATTTGATCATGAATAATTTAAAATGCATCTGATAAATTCTTCTTTACTGATTGATAGTAGTTCTAAGGACTTCATCATAATATAGAAGTTTATTTAAGAAAGATAGATAATTTATGATGAATAAGCCAAATAATTTTTTTATTAATCAATAATTCATATATAAATTACAAGATGAGCATAATCATCTATGTTGGGGGGCTTTTATGTCTGCTGAAGACATAAGAATATAGGCTAATTGAAGGTCTTCAGAAGGCTGAGGCTAAGGTCCTATCTCAGACCGAACTTGAGTTCATCGAGAGATAGAAACCAAAGTCAAGATGAGGGTTGATTGAAGGTCTTCGAAAGGTTGAGACCGAGGTCCTATCTCAGGCTGAACTTGAGTTCACCAAGAGATAGAAGCCAAAGTCATGATGAGGGCTGATTAAAGGTCTCTAGAAGGCTGAGGTCGATATCCTATCTCAGGCGGAACAAGAGTTCATCGAGAGATAGAAGCCAAAGTCATGATGAGGACTGATTGAAGATTTTCGAAAGGCTGAGGCCGAAGTCCTATCTCAGGCCGAACTTGAGTTCATCGAGAGATAGAAGCCAAAGTCATGATGACTGCTGATTGAAGGTCTTTGGAAGGCTGAGACCAAGATTTTATCTCAGGCCGAACTTAAGTTCATCAAGAGATGGAAGTCAGTCACAATATAGGTTGATTGAAGGTGTTCAGAAGGCTAAGGCCGAGGTTCTATCATAGACCGAATTTGAGTTCATTAAGAGATGGGAGCTAGTCGCAATATAGGCTGATTGAAGATCTTCGTGGGGATGAGACCGAGGTTCTATCTCAGGCTGAACTTGAGTTCATCGAGAGATAGAAGCCAAAGTCATGATGTAGGCTGATTGAAGGTATTCGTGGGGTTGAGAACGAGGTCCTGAGTCAGGCAGAACTTGAGTTCATCAAGAGGTTGAAGTTAACACTCTTGGCTTCAGATTGTCAACTCACTCTCCCCACATGTCATGAGGGGACAATACCTGACATAATTTCTGAGAATATTCTAGTGGGCAAACAAAATATCTTTGACAACCCACTACTCTCCCACGACTAACAATCCACAATCCATCCTAACAAACTCCAGACCCTTCTATAAAAGGAAGAAAAAGAGCGACCCCAAGGATGCAACTCTTCTCTCTCAAACGCTCATCTTCTTTCTTTTGTTGAATGAAAAATTGACTTGAGCATCGAAGGATCCCCACTAGAGCCAACTCCGATTGAAGATTTCTCTTGTAGGTACGATCGTCTCTGTCCCATCATCGTCGACTCACTGCCATCATGCAACTCCACCAATCCAACCTCGAGATGGATTTTTGTGTCTACAAATGGTGCTAGAAGAAGGGCCTTTGAGCCCATTTATGGGAAGAAATGAGCATCCAATGTGAGAAGCTCCATCGCATCACTCCAATAACGATGGAATTCAATATCCATGTTCAACAGATCCTATGCATGCTCGAACTGGAGGGCTCCAAATGTGGAAAAAATTTCAATCGAAGAGAGAAGCTCAACCAAGGAAGGAGATGATGACAAGGATGATCTGAACCAACGGAAATACCACAAAATTTAGATAAAAAATATATTAATGATAATTTTCTAGTCATATTATATTTTTGATTTTTCATCCATTCTCTTGAGTTCTAGATAGAATCGAGCATTAGAAGGAGGATCTTTATTTATACTCCAATATATTAGGCAAAATAAAAGCAACCTCTAAAATCCAAAACAAAATGGAGAGACTGAGATCTTAAGAGAGAGAGAAAAAAATGAATGAAGTGGTATTATAAAAAATTAGAGGAGAATGAAGAGAGACATTCCTAGGTTGGCGGTCACTTTGGCAACCTACTGTTATACTTATTACATCTTCATTTGAGACTATGATATCATTTTTATTCGTTACTCTTATGGGTCATAAATTTTATCTATTTGGGTCAAATTAGAACTATATTTTCCAAGCTATGGGATGTGCCATTTTCTTAGATACTATTGCAACTATTTATTATTTTTCATACGTTACTCTGTTAAATGGGATATGTAGATCCAAAAACTCAGCTACTATCATGCACCATCTGGATAGTGGATCATCCTCATCAACTAATTAAAAGTTTTATGGCTCTTTTTCAAATATCTTATATTCATATTGATGACTGATGTTTAATTACTATATACTACTCATAAGTTGGACTTATTATTGGAACTCTACATGCTATTAATTTTGTTTGATCTCTTATTATCTCAAGTAGTTTTCACTCAGTCATATTTAATACCAAAATCCTATATGCTTTTAATTTTACTTCAACTCTCACTATATGCAATCACATTTGGCTATTCTCGATTTTAACTTTTAGAAGAAAGAAAAAGGGGAGGGAACAGTGTCTGCAGGCCTCTCCCCAATCCAGGTGACCCAACTAGCCAATGTCCTTCTCGTGCATGCGTTCCGCCAATCTCTCCCACAATCCCAGGCGGTGCCAACTTCAAAAAGAAGATGAAGAAGAAGAAGGGAGTTCAGTTCTCTATTTTCAAAAAAAAAAAAAAGAAAAGAGAAAAGAAGAACAAGGTAGTTCAGTTTCCTATTTTAAAAAAAATAAAAAAAGAAAGGAAAAAGAGAAGAAAAAAAACAACAGAAAATGGAAAGAGGAGCAGGGTTGTCGACCTTCCCTCTCGTGCCCGACCTTCTCTCCCACGACCCCGACTAACCTCCATGCATTCAAGCTCCTCCGACTGATATCCAGTTGATTTCTCTCTCCAAACCACGACAAGGTCCTCCATCGTGAGCTCAGGCGATGTCGACCTCTTCAAAAAAAAAAATGCAGAAGAAGAAGGAGAAGCCGACACACCTATGGCTGAGCTTCTCTCCCATGCATCTCGTCACCTCTCCGCCAATGCCCATCGCTCCTTTGGCCAATCTCCCCTTCGTCCATAGATCTCCTCTCTCACCTGCGTCCGATGCACCACCAGCCACGTTAGGAATAGGAGGAGAACCTCATCTTAATGCGAGCAAAGTAGAAGGCCTAGTTAATTTAAGATGAGAAAGAGGTTCTGCCAACGGTCCTAATATGTCCCTACAGTCACATTAGGAACAGGAGGAGAACCTCATCCTAATGCAAGCAAAGCAGAAAGCCTTGTTAATTTAAGACAAAATTAGAAGAGAGGCCCTGCCAATAGCCCTAATGTGCCCCTATAGTTATGTTAGGAATAGGAGAAGAACCTCATCCTAACATAAGCAAAATGAAGACCCTCGTTAATTTAAGATGGGAGGTGGGAAGAGGCCCCTTCAATGGCCCAGGTATTCCCCTACGATTATGTCAAGGACAAGATAAGGACCTCATCTGGACACTGAGAGAAATCCTTTGGTTATTTAAGATAGGAGAATAATCTCATTCTAGCAAGGGTGAAAATCTCTAATTTCTAAATATGAAGCAATGATCTATAGAAATCCAAACTCTAAATATCAATATTTATTAGAATCCGACCTTAGATGATAAAGACCTATAGAAATCCAAACTCCAAATATTAATATTTATAGGAATCCAATGTTAGAAGATAAAAACCTACAGAAATCCAAACTCCAAATATCAATATTTATAGAAATCCGACCTTAGAAGATAAAGATTTGTAGAAATCCAAACTCCAAATATCAATATTCATAGAAATCCGAGCTTAGAAAGTAGAGGCCTGTAGCAATCTAAGCTTAGAATGTTAACATGTGTAGAAATCCGACTTTAGAAGATAGAGGTCGGTAGGAATCTAAGCTTAAAAAGTTGAGGATATAATTGAAGACCTTCGATCAATTTCAATAAGCCAGAAGATTCTAAATCCAAATGACAAAAAATGACATATCTTCAGCAATTCTAATTTACTATACTCCCTTCGTCCGATCGAAGGCTAAAGTAGGGGGCTATTATTGGGGAAGTTTTTATGCCTACTGAAGACATGAGAATATAGGCTGATTGAAGGTCTTCAGAAGGCTGAGGTCTAGGTCCTATCTTAGGCCGAACTTGAGTTCATCGAGAGATAGAAGCCAAGGTAATAATGAGGGCTGATTGAAGATCTTTGAAAGGCTGAGGCCGAGGTCCTATCATAGGCCGAACTTGAGTTCATCAAGAGATAGAAGTCAAAGTTATGATGAGGGTTGATTGAAGGTCCTTGAAAGGCTGAGGCCGAGGTCCTATCTCAGGCTGAACTTGAGTTCATCAAGAGATAGAAGCCAAAGTCATGATGAGGACTGATTGAAGATCTTCGAAAGGCTGAGGCCAAGGTCCTATCTTAGGCCGAACTTGAGTTCATCAAGAGATAAAAGTTAAAGTCATGATGAAGACTGATTGAAGGTCTTCAAAAGACTGAGATCGAGGTTTTATCTTAGGCCAAACTTGAGTTCATCAAAAGATGGAAGTCAGTCACAATGTGGGTTGATTGAAGGCCTTCAGAAGGCTGAGATTGAGGTTCTATCTTAGGCCAAACTTGAGTTCATCAAGAAATGGAAGCTAGTCACAATGTAGGCTGATTGAAGGTCTTCGAAGGATTGAGACTGAGGACCTATCTCAGGCCAAACTTGAGTTCACCGAGAGATAGAAGCCAAAGTCATGATGTAGGTTGATTGAAGGTCTTCGAGGGGTTGAGAATGAGGTCCTGAGTTAGGACGAACTTGAGTTCATCCAGAGGCTGAAGTCCCCACTCTTGGCTTCAAGTTGTCAACTCACTCTCCCCACATGTCATCAGGGGACAATACATGACATGATTCTTGAGAATATTCTGGTAGAAACACAAAATATCTCTGACATTCCACTGCTCTCCCATGACTAACAACCCATAATCCATCCTAACAAACTCCAGATCCTTCTATAAAAGAGAGAAAAAGAGGAACCCCAAGGTACACAACTTTTCTCTCTCAAACGCTCATCTTCTTCCTTCTATTAAATGGAAAACTGACTTGAGCATTGGAGGATCCCCATCGGAGCCAACTCTGATCAAGGACTTCTCTTATAGGTATGACTGCCTCCATCCCATCGCTGTCGACTCACCGCATTCATGCAACTCCAGTGATCCGACCTCGAGATGGATTTCTATGTCAATAATCTATAACTTAGATGATTGGCTTTAGGACACAATTCCTAACAACTATCACCTGGATTAAAGCCAATCAAAATAATATTGAATACCCATCTTTCACTTCTATTCATCGGACTTCTTCATTCTAAGGGCTTTAGTAAATGGGTCGACCAAGTTTTTCTTTCCATCTATCTTCTGAAGATCAATGTCACCTCGGTCCATAATCTTCGACATAAGATGATAGCAAAATAGAATGTGTTTGGTCTTATGGTGTGCCTTTAATTCTTTAGCCTAAGCTATAGCTCCGTTACTATCATAATATAGGAGGATTGGACCAATGATGGAGGGTGCCAATCCTAGATCACTGATGAACTTCTGCAACCACATAGCTTTCTTGGTAGCATCAGATGCTACGTTGTATTCCACCTCATAAATAAAATCGGCTATGGTGTGCTGCTTGAAACTTTTTTAGCATATTGCTCCACCATTTAGGATAAAAACATAATCCAACATACTCTTACTATTGCCATGATTTGACTGAAAACTAGAATCAATATATCCTACAAGTTTTAAGTCAGTATCTCCATATATGAGCCACTGGTCCTTAGTATTTCTTAAATACTTAAAGATTATCTTTACAACCTTTCAGTAGTTGTCATTTGGATTAGATTGGTATCTACTCACTATCCCTAATGAGTATGCTACATTTGGTCTTCTACATATCATGGAGTACATGATAGATCTCATTGTTGAGATATATGGGATTCTACTTATATGCTCTCTCTCTTGAGGAGTTGTCAAACAATCCTTCTTAGAGAGAAAAATTTCATAGTCTATCAGAACATAACCTTTCTTGGAATTTTTCATGCTGAACATTGTCAGTACAGTATCAATGTATATGAATTCGGATAATTGTTAACCCCAAGGATTAATTTTGATGAGTAACAAAATATTTGAGTATATATTTGGACTAATGAATTTGTTGAGATCATGTTTCAGGATGCATTTTAGAGTATCAAATGAAACATCCCTAAAAATACATTTGGAAGTTGAAAGAAAAAAGTTAGAGGCTTTTGAGGCATGAATCATACTTAAAATAAGGTCTAAAAGAGATATCTCAAAACTAAAATTGAAGAGAAAATCAATTGGTCGAAGTAAAAATTTTTAGCATAAAAAGACTTCAAGTCGATCCTTCATTCGACCCCTAATTCAGCTCAAACTAAAATGGCACATAAAAGAAGACTGGCATGCAAAAGTTTTAGCTAGCACAATCTTAAGTAGAGAAATGAGTCGACTCAAGCTTCTCGAGTTGAAGTCTTTCCAAAAATTTTAGAAGTATGCAGATTGATTCCAAACAGCTCTTTTCAGTTCTCTAACGGTCAAAAACATCTCTCCAGCCTACCAAACATGAAGAATAAGCTACAAAATAGCTAGAGAAAGTGAGATGACTAATCAATCATTGAGAGCAATCATAAGTAAGGAGAAAATGGCCAAATAGCATTAAAAAGAAAGCATTCCACTCCCATCTCCAAGAAATATCAAATCAAAAGATTTCATTCAGTAAGAAGACAAGCTCAAAAGCTCCGAAGCCTTCAACAAACAAGATTCCAAAAAGCTTCATTTACCTACTTGCTCATCAAAGGAGCTTTGTGTTCATTTTTATTATTCAACTTTTGTTCTTCTTGTAACTTAGCTTCAATCGGATTTTGAAGCTAAAGGAAAGGCCTATCCAAGCCTGAGAATTGGATTATAAGCCAAGGGTTGGCTTAGGATTTGATTGTGGTTAGTGAGCTGGTGTAAAATCAACTAGATTTTGGATAGTGAGCCTTGAAAAACTATCCGACTATAATCTTAGAGAGATTATAGTGAAATCCTAAGTGGGTCTTGGAGAGTGAACGTAGGTGCAAGAGGCACCGAACCACTATAAATTTTTTTATATTTATGATTAGCTTGGTTCTTGCTCTCCATCTTAATTTCATTTCTGCACTTCAGCATACTTAGTTACATAAACTAAAACACACTTCAACACTTCACTAGTTTTCAAAAACAACACATAACTTGTTTAAATTTCAAAAAACTCCATTCACCTCCCCTCTTGGGTTGTCTTGCTAGGCAACAAGTGGTATCAGAGCCTTGGTACTCACTTTATTTGATTTAACAATCTAGAGTTAAGATCAAATGGCAACCTAAATGAGTGCATCCCTTGCCAAAGGGCAATCAACCAACCATCCATCTTTGTTCAATAAAATCAATTACACTAATTGGAAAGCATGCATGCACATTTACATTCAAGTACTTGATTATTAACATTGAAGAGTGATAATCAAAGGCCCACACACTTTCATAATTAAAGTAGAGGGTATTAAAATTTTCAAATCCGAAGAGGACTGGGATGAGCATGACATGAAAATGATAGAATTAAATGCTAAGGCCATGAATGTCCTATATTGTGTATTAGATCTTAATGAACTCAATAGAATTTCTACATGTGCTTCAGATATGAAAATTTGGGATAGATTAGAGGTTATCCATGAGGATACCAATCAAGTGAAGGAGTCTAAAATAAATATGCTTGTGTACAAATATGAGTTATTTAAAATGAAAACTAATGAATCTATTTTTGAAATATTTACTAAATTTACTAATGTTATCAATGGTTTGAAAAGCTTAAGTAAATCTTATACTAATAGTGAGCTTGTTTGCAAAATTCTCAGATCACTTCCAAAGGCTTGGGAAGCAAAAGTCATTGCCATTCAAGAAGTCAAGGACCTCAACAAACTACCATTGGAAGAGCTTCTTGGGTCTCTAATGACTCATGAATTAAGCATGAGGCAAAATATGGAGAAAAAAACCAAGAAGAAGAAGAACATAGCTCTCAAGACAACTACCTCCAAGGATGATGAAAGTGAAGAATCCTATAAAAAGCTAGAAGAAAAAGACTTGGCCTTGATTGCAAGAAAGATCAAAAAAATTTTGAGAAAGAAGAAGCAAGGATTCAAGAAGAAGACTTTCAAGGGTAACTCAAGCAAAGAAAAAGAGAAAGAGAAAAAGAAGGAGCTACCCATTTACTTCAAATGCAAGAAATCAGGCCATTTTAGAATGGACTATCCTTTTCTGAAGAAATCATCCAAAAGGTTCAAGAAGAAGATGATGATGGTCACTTGGAGCGATAGTGACACTACTACAGAACCAGGCTATGGCAGTAGTTTGTAATCGCTGCCGTAGCCCAAAAAATCGCTGCTAAGTGGTTAGCTAACCACTGCCACTGCAGCCATCACCATAGGTTTATGGCAGTGGTTGTTGCAGCGGTTATCGAAACCGCTGCTATATAGACCCTATTGCAATGGTTTTTAAACCACTGCCATAGGCTTGTCTATGGCAGCGGTTATAAAATTACTGTTATAGATAGTTTATGGCAGCGGTTATGGAACCACTACCATAGCCTTATCTATGAAAATGGTTACATAATCGTTGCTATAGATCTAATACAGCGATTGACATATTGCCTACGACAGTGGTTGGCACGTCTACGGTAGTGATTGTAAAATTGCTACCATAGCTTTTGAATAATTAAAAAAATATAATTTTTTTAATTTTTTATATATTTTATCTAATAAATACAGAGATATATAACATAAAAAAATATTATAAACATAAAAATTTTTCTAAAATGCTAAAATTTTATTATTAAATAAAATTTATTATAATATTTTTTTAAAAAAATACATCAAAAATTTTCTAAATCTACATCGTCATTATCCTCGAAAGATGGGGCACGAGCTGGAGGCGGAGCTAGAGCTGGAGCTAGAGTTAGAGGAGCTAGAGCTGGAATGCGTGCCAACATATCCTTCAAGCCCATGAAGGCACCTCCAAAATGCATGCTGAGCATCGACACCATGTCTCTCATGATGCCCTCTAGATGAGATGTGCACTCCTCAGCCCGATCTACCCGCATCGTAGTATGATCTGCCCATGCCAACGTTGCCTCAAGCTCCTTCCAACTAACAACACTGAAAGCCTGTGAAGAGACGCTCGTCTTAAACCAATAGCTGGTCGGTGTATGTCCGGGCCTGCATTGGATCCTCCAGAGTGCTCAGGCCCCAAGACCTGAGTAGATGGTCATGGGGGCTAGAGGTATCCGGGCCCTCACTCGCAAGTGCATCTAACTGATCCTATAATTGTAAGTGCAAATAAAATTTTATAACAGATGCTATAATACAAATCATATATACTAATATATTTAATATTACAAAAATCCATCCGATCACGGCATTCATCGACCTGCCCTTCTTGTCCGTACGGTTGGATCGAAAGATCTCGCTATGGCTGGACATCACTCCATCTCTTATCAGCTATAACAATATATCAGTTTATCAGAAACATAAAAAAAATATCAATTTAATTTATCTATTAAGCTTTAGAATTCATTACCTCTCTGTGCACACGACTAGCCATAGACTCATGGTCGAGAGTGTGCGTATACTCCTGGGCTGTCCGATTCTCCCAATTCTGACGGAAGGTAACCTAACAAGTATTCAAATAAATAATAAATATTTAAAAAATATTAAAATATAACTTTAAGTATATTGAAAAATTCAAAAGTTAGTAATTTTACGTCAAACTCCTGGCTCCTCCAATGTATAACCATCCTCTCCCACTGACTCGGAGGACAGTCCTATATCCACGGAACAAGCTCCTCTAGAGTGTCTTATCAGTGCTCAAGCCATCCTCTATGGAGCTTGATCTTGTAGCCCCAGTACAACTCTTCGATCTTTTTTAGTCGGGCATCTCGAGCCCTCTCCTGATCAGGAAAGTCGTACCTCCTTTGCACAAAGTTATCAAAAATTAGTTACAAAATTATTCTAATCAAATATAGTGTAAATATGTAAAATGCACAAATATAATTAAGATGCACTTATCCATATCTCCTTCCACACTCGGTCCCTGATAGTACCATCCATCAATCGCCAGTCTTTGGACTCTATGGGAATAATGTCTGACCACCTCACAATCACTCCAAAAATGGAATGCATCTTCCATGTGGTCTTCCTTGCTGGCCTCCCCTCTTCATCATACCATACCATCACCTGATGCTGGCGGTTTCATACGTGTGCCATACATGTGGAACCATGAAATATCCTATTGGATGATACACCTGCGATAAAAATATGTTATAAAAATATATAAGTGTACAAATTGAAGGGAAAAGCTTGTTTCTCGGATCAGGTTCATTCAGATTTGATTTGATCAAGAGGGATATTTCAAAAATTTTTCTCTTAGATCCAAATCAAATTTGAGACTCTTCAGATCTAATTTTATTGATAACCTTGTTATGGGTAATCTTATTATCCTATGATGATCCTGACGTTGGCATGAGGTTCTAGATGTAGCCATGCAAGTACCTGGCCTCTACCGATATCCACTCAGGCAGGATCTGGAGATCTTCTCCTTCTCAATTTGTGCTCCAAAAATCAGATCTGGATATGATCTTGAAGATCTCCAAAAATACCTTTTGAAGATCAATTGTTGTCTCTTGTAGCAGTGCTGCCTTCTTCCTTTTCTGTCGCCTTTCTCTTGCTTGGATCACCCCAAACTGGAGCCCAGTACCTCTTTGACGTGGAGAGGAGAAAGAGAAGTAGAGGGTGACAAGGAGAAGGAGGGAGAGGGGCTCTGTGGCATGGGCAAGGGTAGAAACTCTAAATCTTAGGCGCAGATAGGGTTTATATAGACCTTGCTGCGCCATGCAGTGCCACATCATTCTAGCCAATCATGGCTCTTTGTACAATCAGACCTAAATCTGATTGATGGGATGACATTATTTGATCCAATCAGATTAGAGTCCCTCACAAACCTCCTTAGGTGGCACCAAGATTGGTCAAAAAAGAGTCTTTGGCGCCACCCAAGTAGAGAGCATGAAGCAACCTAGAGTCCCATCTATATGAAACTCCAAGCGTCATCCTCTTTGGGCCCAAGCCTCCCTAGGCATGCACCCCCTCTCTTTCTTCTTTTTAGTAGGGGGACAAAGCCTCATCTTCACTCCTATGAGTGCATGACACATGGGCAGATGTCCAAGTGTCAAAGATCAATGTTAGACCAAAGTCAAAAGACAAGATTTAGCAGGCGACAAAAAATGGTAGGTATTGTCTCAAATTTATCTCATAAATTAAGACAACCATTTTCAGACCTGGACAAGCTCCAGTCAAACTACGTAAAGATTCCTGAGTGAGCCCAAATATATTTGGCTTAGTCTAGACAACTTTTAATGATTGTTGAAGGAGAACATTAGGCTCAATTATGTGTTAGCATAATTTTCTTGAACCTAATTGATTCTTATTCAAATCAATTGAACTGAATTAGTCCAATTGATGATGTCCAGATCTAAACCCTTATTTGTATGACCTAGTTAGATTTAGTTTTATATGGTAATGGGATATGTCATGATCTCTATAATCGACATCATTGAAATATCTTCTGATGGATCAGAACTTTTTTGATTTAGATAACTAATATGATCGACCATCTAGATCATTCTAATTGCTCCCAAAATCCATCAGTGACACCTAGTAGCATATGGTGGCAATCCATCAGAACTAAAAATGAACCTCTCAGTGCAGTTATCTGTGTGATTAAGTTTCTCTATCTTTAGCTCCGATTGGATTAGGGTTAAGGTGATCTCATCAAATCCTAATTTCTATCATATGAATTAATCATTCAATTCAAGTCCAATGTGAAAATCCTAATAGAAACTCTTTCTATTATTTCACTCTATCATGGCCATGGGCTTATGGACTTGATTCTTATGATCATCATAGGACTGCTCCTCATCTACCGAGGTAGATAGATCTCCTATTGGTGCAATCTAATTCCTACAATGAACATGCTATAGCCAACATACACCTCAGGATTCCAAATGGCTAGGAGACTGAGTTATGGTGTAGTCAAACTATAACATCCTTAAGATGAACTGCCGATGCACCTCAGATCAAAGAACTAGACACACCACTGTAGCTTCAAGCCAGCCATTGATGAGAAGGTAGACTTCCTCATGACTGCTCGAGGTGGTCATGCTTAGTGCCCTCATTCTCTAGCGAGTACCTGTACTCTAACTCCGATGTCTCTACACCCTAGACTCAAGACTCATCTATCCTAAAGAAGCGATCGTACACCAACCTTCCGGATCAATCACCATCCTCATGATGATCCTACGATCGAAAGCATTTTATGAGTCAATAATGAAAATTCATGTCTTAAATTTTCAACTCTTGAAAATATGAACTATCATTATCATTAACTCAAGGAATATATCACAGACACTTTCAAATATACACTATAATAGAAAATAATCCATTTTATTATTTATAGTTAAAATTATAATTTTGCCCTTAGCTGTGTATTTCAAGTATTAGCCAATTCTGGCTTCTAGGGCACACATATCCAACAAACTCCCACTTGACCTAAAGTCAATTGGCTACAAATCTAAGTTCCATCTTCATAATGTGGGTTTTGATCTTCTGCTGGCCCAATGACTTTGTGAGTGGGTTTGCCGCATTATCTGCAGAGTTGATTCTCTTGATCTCGACATAATCTTTCTCGAGGTAATCATGGATGAGGTGGTATCGCCACTTGATATGCTTAGATTTTTGGTGAGACATCGACTCCTTAATAAGGGCTATGGTGCCATTGTTGTTGCAGTATAGAGGAATGATATCTGATGGCATCACTCCAATCTTTATGGTGAATTTTTTATACCAAAATGCCTCCTTTGCAACTTTTGATGCAGTAATGTATTCTGCTTCCATGGTGAAATCTACGATTACCGTCTGCTTGAAACTCTTTTAACTAACAGCACCACCATTGCACACAAATAGACTCCCAGATGTTGACTTTCGATCATCTATATCGGACATAAAATCTGAGTTTGTATACCCCTGGACTTGGAGTTCTCTATTACCAAAAATCAACAACATATCCTTAATTCTTCTCAAGTACTTAAGGATACATTTCATAGAAGTCCAGTATTTTTCATCTAGATTCGATTGATATCTACTTGTAACACTCACAGTATGGGCTATATCAGGTCATGTACATAACATCGCATACATGAAGCTTCCTATTACTGAAGCATAAGGGATCTTGGTCATGCATTCAATCTTCTCTGATTTGTTGGGACACATTTTCTTGGAGAGATGAATGCCATGTCTGAAGAAAACCAATCTTCTCTTGGAGTTTTTCATGTTAAACCTCTTTAGCACTTCCTCTATGTACGTCTTCTGTGAAATACCTAGCATCCTATTTGGTCCATCTCTGTAGACCTTAATTTCTAAAATGAAGGATGCTTCTCCTAGGTCTTTCATGGAGAATTCTTTGGATAACCATATTTTAACTATGGTCAACATGGGAATATCATCATCAATAAGGAGGATATCATCTACATACAGTACGAGGAAGATAATAGCGCTCCCACTGACCTTTTTGAAAATACGTGGTTTCTTCTCATTTTTGATGAAACTAAATAATTTGATCACATCAGTAAATTGAGTATCATATCATTAAATATATTATAGTAGTTATAAATAATCACTGCCATAGATCAACGTATAGCAGCAGTTATAAGAAACCGCTGCTGTAGGTCTGACCTATATTATCGATTGTCCTAACCGCTGCTATAGATCATACCTATGGCAACCACTGCCATAGATTGGATCTATGGCAGTGGTTAAAAAGAACCACTGCCATAGGTCAGACTATGGCAGTGGTTTCTTATAACCACTGCTACTGGTCGGTCCTGTAGTAGCGATTCTTTATAACCGCTGTCGTAGACTTTATTGCAACAGTTTCAAAAATTACTGCAATAGTATGCACTATTGTAGACTCTTTTTATAGTAGTGTGAGGACTCTAGCTTTAAGGAAGAATCATAAAAAGTGGCCAATCTTTGCCTAATGGTACATCATGAGGAGATAAATGCTGAAAACTCTTTAAATTTCATATTTGATTAGTTACAAGATACTTTTTTCTAAACTTATAGCTGAATATAAAAAAATAACCTTAAAAATAAAGATTTCAAAAAGCAAAATTCTAAACTTCTTCATGAAAATAAAATAACTTCTAAAAAACTAAATTTGCTAACTCATGAAAACTAGAAAATAAATAATGAATTAGCAAAACTCAAACAATTTATAGAGAGATTTACTTATAGTTCTAAAAAATTAAATATGTTATTAAATGAGCAAAGAGCTATTTTTAATAAGACAGGATTAGGATTCCAACCTCATAAGAAGCAAAAATTATAAAAAAATTTATTTGTTAAAGCTTCAACAAGTACTATCTCAAACCTTTCATGCTATTACTGTGGTAAAATTGATGACAAATCTTATGCATGTGATTTTAAAAAATTGAATGAAAAAATGGTTAAAATGGTTTGGGTTCCAAAAGGAACCATGAGTACTAACCCCAAATGACCCAAGATGACTTGGGTACCTAAAAGCTTAACTTGATTTCTTTGTGTAAGAGTGTCTTACAGCTCAGGAGTAGAAAAGACTTTGATATCTTGATAGTAGCTATTCAAGACACATAATGAGTAACAATTTATCACTCTTGAGCCTAAAGATGGAGGAGTGGTCATATTTGGAGATAGTGGAAAGGGGTGCATCGTTGGTGTTGGTAACATTCATACCACTCCTTCTACATCTATTCAAAATATATTGTTAGTTGATGAATTAAAACATAATTTAGTTAGTACTAGTCAATTTTATGATAAAGGATTTAAAGTCACTTTTGAATCTTTATTATGTATTATTTCTAGTTCCAATGTCAATGGTATCATGTTAATAGGACTAGACACTACAATATATGCATGGTGGATCTTGATGATCTATACATGAAAAATGGTCAATATCTTGTGGCAATGGATATCAAAGTCAATGAAACTAGTCGATTGTGCATCGTAGATTAGGTCATGCCAGTATAGATTTACTTTCAAATTTAATTAAGAAAGACCTTGTAAGAAGATTACCAAAATTGAATTTTGAAAAGAATTGAATTTATGATGCATGTCAATTTGGAAAATAAACTAGAAACTCTTTCAAACCAAAAGGCATGATTTCAACATCTAGACCTTTATGTTGTCCAGCTAGACAACCTAAGAGGGAGGGAAGGGAGAATTAGGTTTTTTAAAAATTAAAATAGTATGTGTAGAAATAAACTATTTGAATGATAGATAAGTGAGTTATCAGAGCAATGAGAAGCAAGAGAAATGCACACACACATAAATAAGAAACTTTTATAGCAGTTCAGTGCACTTCCAGCACCTATGTCCACTCTCCAAGTAAAACTCTTGGAAATTTTACTATAATCTTAAGATTACAGCCAAATAGTTTTTTCAGGCTTACTATTCCAAACTCATTTAGTTTTTCCTCAGGTTCTCCAACCACAACCTTTACAAACCCCAGACAAGGCAATAAATGAAATGTAAATGCCCAAACCCCTAGTTTCAGCCCTTGCTGAAACTTAGTGCACGAACAAGTAAAAAAGAGTTTTACAACACTAAATGCTCCTTAAATTGAGCTGAAGAGTTGTCAATGCAATTCATTAGTTGCCTCTTTGAATGCTTGAAGTTATTACACTTGAGAATGCTTTAATGCTTGAGAGAACTTTGATGGAGGAAGATTTTCATTAAAACTAGGCGTTCTTGCTTTTTCTCTATCTTTTTTTTTGTCAAAAGATATTTCTTCTTGCCTTTTATATGTAACCCATTTCCATCATGCTTGATATGATTGAAATGCAGAGACAGGTTGAATCAGATCATTGGAGGTGAAAACTAGCCATTGGGGTTGAAAAAAGAAGTTCTGGAACTGTCTGTTGAAAAGCTATCACCGCATCTCGAGACCTCTCAATTTGACTCAAGACATCTTACCCGACTTCGAGACCTCTCGGTTTGATCCTAAGATGTCTATTTCTCAAGTGCCTGAAAATCAACTTTCTAAAAAAAATCTACCACCTGAGATGGAGTACTCTCACTTTCAATGGAGAAGTCTTACCCAACTTCGAGACCTCTCGAGGTTTCTTCGAGACATCTCAATCTCAGTGCATAGAAATGAAGTTACTATTTTTTGAGATGGAGATATCTCGAGTTCAACTCAAGACTTCTTGAACCTATGCCAAAACCCTATTTCACTGTGCCAGCCATCTTGAGATATCTCGTAAATTTTTGGAGATGTTTCGAAAATGCTCCAAGGCTATTTTCAAGAAAAATTTACTACCAAACAAGGAATTTTGATCTTAAATTGAATTCCATTTTATATTTTTCTTATTTTGGTCAAAGAGCTCTCTTTCTTCTATACTTTAGAATACTAAAAAAAAATTTATCAGTAGTCTTGTGTTTTAACTTTTGATCATCATCAAAATTACTTAGGGGGATCAACATTCTCTTCCTTTCTAATGATGACAAAATATTAAGCACTCCAAAAACTAAGCAATATATATAGCATGTATATTTAAATGCAAGATGTAATTCTTTAGTATAAAATGTTCAAATTCTAATGTGCTCAAAATTTTAAAGTGCTCAAGATTGCAATATTTTATCAATTCTCCCCGTTAACATGTGCTTTTTTGATTTATATAAGAGTTAAGTGATCTTTACTTTTCCTATATATAATTTGAATTAAGATTTAATTAAGATTGACATACATATTTTCTCCTCCTTTTCATCAATATCAAATTCACATTAAATTTATTACAGAAGATAATGAAGTATTCATTGCAAAGGGAGAAGTACATTTCTAAGAAACATTAACTTCATTGCAAAAAGGAGAGATGCACATTGCAAAACATTCATTTCATTATAAGGAAAGGATTACATGATCAAAAGTGTATATTGATTTACAAAAAGAAGACATCCAATCAATATACTCAAATTAACAAAAATTCAATACATAGAAGGAAACTAGACCTAGTCTTCAACAAAGAATAATTCTATGATAGGTTTGGAAGTAGAGCAAGGTCTAGTGGATGAAAGATGAGGGGCTTGTCGAGGAGAGGATGAGGGTTGATAGAAAGAAGGAGCCCAAGACCCAAGGTTTCCAAGGTTGTCCACAATCTGCTGAAGAGATGCGATGATCACTTCCGCGCTGGTGCACTAAGTGATAATGCTTTCTTTTACTCTTCGGGCTACCTTTGCCGTCTCTGAAAATAGAAGCTCCATCTATGCAGACGACCCATGCTGATCTTTCTCCAAAATCTCCAGCCTCTAAGATAGGCAACTAATTTATTGGCAGAGCATCTCGGTCTGTCCCTCAGTAAATATCCTCTATTCTTCAATGCAAACCAGAAGTTGATGTTTTAGTTCAGAGAGTAGTTCAGTCATCCTTTCAGACACTTTCTCCATAACCTGCTCTATGATCCTCTCGACTGGTCTATCTAGATCAAAATCAAAACGTGGGGCAAGAATTTGACTTGGATGAGCTTGTAGTGTGAAGGGGGATCTGGGTGCCATGAAATACGATCCAGCAGTAGAAGGAGAAGATGGAGGAGGTGGGAGTCTATGCTCCTTGGGATCATTTTTGATAGTTGCATCTTCATCAGATCTCACCCATCTATCCGCTTTCTTCACAAACTTCATTCTGTGCAGAGTACCCTCATTCAGATAATCTATGTGAGCCAGTCCTTTGAAATCTTTACTTTCTAAGTCTATGTGATAGTTCTTGAAAATTAGTGTGAAGATCATTGCATATGGAAGACATGCCTTGATCTTATTTGCAGTATCCTTAATTTATTGAAGTATTAATAATAGAAAGTTCATGCGGGTTCCAGTCACTAAATAGTACATGACTAATAGTTCTTTCTTTCTGTTCCAATCATGTCTTCCAACCTTAGGAAAAATTATATGACTTACAATACTATGAAGTAGTCTCATTTCTATGGAAAGATGGTTCATCAGTAATTGTTCATTTTCATTCACATTTTTTCATTCTAAGACACACTTCAAAGCTTCAATTTTCTCAATCAAATTTAAATAACAAATCCCTAACCTTGGTACCTCTAGAAGATGCCCTAGTCTCTTTTCATCTAAGGTAATATGAACCCCTTTCATGATAGACTCAATCCCTGACTCTTCCTCAAACTTAAGATTGTCAAAAAACTCCCTAAAAAGGTTTGGATAAATCTTTACCTTGAGTGAGCAGAGCTTCTCCCACCCTTGCTGTTGAAGCCATGAGCCTATGTGGAAGTTTTCTTTGTCAAGAAATCCAAAATTGATCTTCTATCTCTTAGGAACTATTCTTGTTGCCACAAATAGATAAGATTGAGAAGGAGTAGCTGGAGATGCCTGGGAGATGTCTTGTTGCTATTTTGCCCTATTTTCAGCTGATGGAATTGTGGATGATCTCTGAGTGGTGGAGATTTTCCTTTTCAGAGCCATTGGGATCTCAAAATTCGACCAAAGAGGGAATGGAATAGTGATTTGGGGATTTAGAGTGGGTTGGTGGGAGTTCACAAGAGTTTGGAATGAGAGCTCTCGGCAAAAGAAAGATGGAAATGAAAGTGATGGCTTGATAGATTTTTGCTAAAAAGAGGGACCCACAAAACTCAAGAAGTCCCATCATAAAGATGAGAAGTCTCAAAAAAATCGAGAGGCCTCAAGTTCAGAATGAGGCATCTCAGAAAGCAGCTGATATGTCTCAATCATAAATAGAGACCTCATGAATAGGAATGGAATTTTAGAAAAGATGAGTTTTTAAGACAAATTTCTTAACAATTCTTAATAGAAATGAGGGTGCTATGGATGCTAAGAGGAGATACAATTTTTATTCAATAAACACAAGATAAGACAAATTTAAAATTGATCACAAATTTCATGTTCACCTCTAATTTTAGAAAATCTATCTTCATTTAGTGGTTTTGTAAAAATATCGGCAAGTTGATTTTAGTTAAGACAAATTCAAGCATAATATTTTTATTTTAAACATGATCTCTTATGAAGTGATGTCTAATCTTATTATGGTTAGTCCTTGAGTGTTGAATAGGACTTTTAGTTAAGTTTATGGTATTAGTATTGTCATACCTAATGGAAATATTATTTTGTTTAATTCCAAAATCTTCGAGCTATTGCTTAATCCATAGTATTTGTGCATAGCAACTCCCCGCAGTGACATATTCGGCCTCTAACATTGACAAAGCTATAGAGTTTTGCTTTTTGCTGTACCATAAAATTAATTTCAACCCTAGAAATTGGCTTGTGCCACTAGTACATTTTCTATCTATTCTACATCCTCCATAATTAGCATCAGTATATCCTATCAATTCAATAGAAGACTATTTTAAGTACCATAATCCTAGGTTATGAGTATTAAGTAGATATCTAAAAATTCTCTTTACAGCTAATAAGTGTGATTCTTTAGGATTAGATTGAAATCTACCATACATGCAAATACTAAATAACATATCAAGCCTACTTATAATTAAATAGAGTAGGGATCCTATCATACCTTTGTAGAGCTTTTCATTTACATTCTTACTATTTTCATCTTTGTCGAGTTCGCATGAGGGGCTCATTGGTGTGCCGATCTCCTTTTCTTTTTTCATGCCAAACTTGTTTAGCATTTCTTTGATGTACTTGGTTTGGCTAATGAAGATCCCTTTCTTTGATTGTTTAATTAGAAGCCCAAGAAAGAGGGTCAGCTTCCCCATCATGCTCATTTCAAATTCATCCTGCATTAATCTTGCAAACTCTTGACAAAGATCCTCATTAATAGCTCCAAATATGATATCATAAATTTGAGCTACAAGAAGGTCATTACCTTTTTTTTTCAAAAATAATATAGTGTCCACACTTTCTCTAGTAAATTTATTTTGTAAAAGAAACTTAATCTCTCTTATCAAGCTCTAGATTTTTGTTTAAGTCCATAAAGTGCTTTATTTAATTTATATACAAGATTAGAAAGTGAGTGGTTTTTAAATCCAGGAGGTTATTCGAACAAATACTTCTTCAGCGATATAACCATTTAAGAAGATACTTTAAACATTCATTTGAAAAAATTTAAAATTCATGTAGCAAGCAAAAGTAAGTAATAATCTAATAGCTTCTAATCTTGCTACAGGAGCATATGTTTCATTGAAGTCAATCCCTTCTTTTTAATTATATTCCTTTACAACTAATCTAGTTTTAATTTTTATTACATTTCCATGTTGATCTAGTTTGTTCCTAAATACCCATTTTGCGCCAATTATGGGATTATCAAGGGATCTACTCACAAGAGTCCAAACATTATTTCTTTCAAATTGATTTAGTTCTTCTTGCATAGCTAACATCCAATTTGAATCTTTTTTAGGCTCTTCTATGTTCTTAGGTTTAATTTGTGAAATGAGAGCAAGATAATCAAAAGTATCTTTAAAAGAAGATCTAGTTATTACTCCTTATGAAGGATCATCTAAAATTAGTTATGTTGGATGATTGTGTGCATACCTCCACTCCTTGGGTAGATCTTCATGTTCTTTAGTAGTTTCTACCTCATCATTCTTTTCTTGTTCATTGGTTGTTGTGAATTTATCTTTATCATGAATGGTATTATCCTTTAAATTAAGTTCCTTCATTTCACTTTCAAGAATTCCTACAACATCATCAAAAATATCTTCCTTTCTCGAAGATTGATTGTTAGCTTCATCAAAAACAACATGAATGAATTCTTCAACAATAAATAAATATTTGTTGAAGACCCTATATACTTTGCTAGATGAAGAATTACCAAGGAAGATACTTTCATCTGTCTTAGCATCAAATTTACCTAGATCATCTTTGCCATTATTATGAATGAAGCATTTACAACCAAATACAAGAAAATAGTTAATGTTAGGTCTTTTTTCTTTCTAAAGTTTATAGGAGGTTTTCTTTAAAATAGGATGAATTGAAACTCTATTTAGGATGTAACATGCAGTATTAATGGCTTTAGCTCAAAAATATTTGGATAGATTCCCTTCATATAACATGGTATGTGCCATATCGACTAAGGTTCTATTTTTTCTTTCAACTACTCCATCGTATTGAGATGTTCTTGGTGCAAAAAAATTATGTTCAATGCCATGTTCATTACAAAACTCTTCAAAAAACTTGTTTTCAAATTCAGTGCGATGATCACTATGAATACAAACTATAGTTGAGTTCTTTTCATTTAAGACCTTTCTATAAAACTTTGAAAACATGAAAATGGCTTCATCTTTGTGTGCCAAAAATAAAATCCATGTAAAACAAGAGTAATCATCAACAATAACAAGACCATACTTGTTTCCTCCTAGACTTGTAGTCCTAGTAGGTCCAAAAAAATCTATGTGAATTAATTCAAGAGGCCTAGAAGTTGAAATCATATTTTTATATTTGAAATTCCTCCTAGTTTGTTTTCCAAATTGGCAAGCATCACAAACATGATCAAATTTAAAATTCGATTTGGATAAATCTTTAACTAATTTTTTATTAAGTAATTTTGATAGAGTATGCATGCTTGCATGTCCTAACCTATGGTGCCAAAGCCAACAAGTTTCTTTGATATTAGCGTTCATTGCAACTAGGCATTGAACACTCTTCATGGCAATTTCATTAAGATCAACCATGTAGATGTTGCCATGCCTAAAACCAATAAACTTTATGCTATCATCTAAGAAACTAGATACAATGCACATGGATGATTCAAATAAAACTTTATAACCTTTATCACATAATTGACTAATACTAAGCAAATTATGTTTTAAATTATCAACTAAAAAAATATTATCTATGAAGGTAGATGGCATAATCTAAATTTTACCGATACTGATAATTTTTTCTTTGTCATTGTCATAAAAGATGACTACTCCTACTTCCTTCCTTTCAAGGATAAAGAACTGATCCTTATCACCCGACATATGCCTTGAATAGCCGCTATCCAAATACCATTCGTATTTAAATCTCTTGGCTACAAGGCATTCCTGCACAGAAATTTAGGTGATAATTTTAGGTACCCAAGTCTTCTTAGGATCTTTTGGGTTAGTGGTCGTGGTTCCTTTTGGAACCCAAATTCTTCTAAATTATTTTTCATTAAGTTTTTTGGTATTGTATGCAAATGCCTTGTGTCCTACTTTTCCATAACTAAATCATGTAATATGAGAGGTGTTAATGGATGAAGGTGCAGTGAAGAAGTTCCTTAGGAATTTTGTTTTATCTTTAGATTTATATCCTAGGCCTGCTTTATCATAAACTCCTCTTTAATTATTCAAGAACATTTATAATTTTTTTGAACTACATGTGAACTTGTCAACTAAAGGTTTTAGTTTGTCCAATTCATCCTTTAAGATTTTGTTTAGTTTGTCATGTTCATTAAGTGCTTCTTCTTTTTCTTTAGCAAGTATTTGATTCATTTCTTTTAGGTTTCTATTTTTTAAGTTTATCTTTTTGAAATTCTTCATTAAGTCATAGAATGCATCTTGAAGTTCATAAAAAAAAAAATCCAAAGTAGATGTAGAAGATACCTCTTCTTCTATAGTCATGAAGCACAAGTTTACTTTGTTTAGGCTTTCTTCTTCTGAGCTTGACTCATCGCTATCATTCGAAGTTGCTATCATAGCCTTCTTATTTATTCTTTTGGATGTTTTCTTCAATTGAGGATAGTCTATCCTAAAATAGCTCGATCACTTGCATTCATAGCAAATGGGCTAGTCCTTTTCTTTTTTCTTCTTCTTTTCCTTGCTAGGTTCTCCTCTAAATGAGCTTCTTTTCTTGAATTCTTATTTTCTTCTACCCATGAATTTTTTGAACTTTTTGATCACCAGGGCCATATCTTCATCATTCTCATCACTGGTGGATAGATCATCTTCCCCTTCAGCAGCCATGGATTTTAGAGCAATGGTCTTCTTCTTCTTGCTATCTTCTTCATAGTGCCATCCCATTGCAAGCTCATAGTCATCAAGGATCAGATAAGCTCTTCAAGTGGTAGTATATTCAGATCTTTTGCGTCTTGAATGGCTGTTACTTTAGCTTTCCATGACCTTGACAATGATCTGAGAATCTTTCTCACTAATTTACTGTTAGTATAAATCTTTCCCAAACTCTTTAAGCCATTTATAATATTAGTAAATTTAGTGTACATGCTAGTGATAGTTTTAGTTGGATCCATTTTAAATAGTTCATATTGATGAACTAGCATGTTGATCTTAGTTTTTCTGACTTGATTTATCCATTCATGCTTGACCTCAAGTCTATCTCAAATTTTTTTTATAGATTTGCAAGTGAAGATTCGATTAAACTCATTAGCATCAAGGGCATAATAAAGGACATTCATTGCCCTAGCATTTAATTGGATAAGCTTTTTGTCTGATTCATCCCAATCCTTCTTCGACTTAAGAAATGAAATGCCATTCATAGTGATTATTGGTGTGTGTGGCCCATTAACAATGATACTCCATATGTCATAATCAAGGGCTTATACGAAAATATGCATGCAAGCTTTCTAGTAGGTATAGTTGGACCCATTGAAAAGAGGTGGTCTATTGGTGGTTTGCCTTTCGGTAAGAGATCCTCCAAGTTGGGTTGTCATGATCTTTTTCTCTTAGTTGAAAAAAGAATCAACAATTAGCAGAGAACCAAAGTTTTGATATCAATTATTGTCCAGCTAGACAACCCAAAAGGAGCGGGGGTGAATTGGATCTTTTAAAAATTAAAGCAAGTATGTGCAGAAATAAACTATTTAAATATTAGATGAGTGAGTTATCAAAGCAATGAGAAGCAAAAGAAATATACACACATAAATAAGAAACTTTTATAGTGGTTCGGTGCACTGCCAGCACCTACGTCTACTCTCCAAGCAAAACTCTTAGAAATTTCACTATAATTCCTTAAGATTACAATCGAATAGTTTTTTGGGGCTCACTATCCCAAACCTAATTAATTTTTTTTTAGGTTCACTAACCACAATCTTTACAAATCCCAGACAAGATAATATAAACCAATAAATGGAATAAATGCCCAAACCCCTAGTTTCAGTCCCTACTAAAACTTAGTACATGAACAAGTAAAAAAGAATTTTACAACACTAAATGCTCCTTAAATTAAGCTGAAGAGTTATCGATGTAGTTCATTAGTTGCCTCCTTGATTGCTTGGAGTTATTGCACTTGAGGATGCTTTAACGCTTGAGAGAACTTTGATGAAGGAAGATTTTTGTTAAAACTGGGCATTCTTGCTTTTTCTCTCTTTTTTTCTATCAAAAGATATTTCTTATTTTCTTTTATATCGAACCCATTCCCACCATGCTTGATATAATTGAAATGTAGAGATAGGCTGAATTAGACCGTTGGAGGTAAAAACTAGCCATTGGGGTCGAAAAAAGGAGGTCTGGAACTATCAATTGGAAAGCTATCACTGCATCTCGAGACCTCTCGATTTGGCTCGACACGTCTCGCCCGACTTTGAGACTTCTTAGTTTGATCACGAGACGTCTCATTCTTAGGTGCCCAAAAATCAGCTTTCTGAGAAAAATCTACCATCTGAGATGGAGTCCTCTCACTTTTGATGGAGAAGTCTCACCCGACTTCGAGACCTCTTGAGGTTTCTTCGAGACGTCTTAGTTTTAGTGCATAGAAATAAAGTTTCTATTTTCTGAGATAGAGAAGTCTCTAGTTTAACTCGAGACTTCTTGAACTTGTGCTAGAACCCTATTTCACCATGCCAGCCATCATGAGACATCTCGTAAATTTTTGGAGACATCTCAAAAATGCTTCAAGGCTATTTTTGAGGAAAATTTGCTACCAAATAAGAAATTTTGATCTTAAATTGAATTCTACTTTATATTTTTCTTACTTTAGTCAAAGAGCTCTCTTTCTTCTATACTTTAGAATACTAAAAAAAATTTATCAATAGTCCAGTGCTTTAATGTTTGGTCATCCTCAAAATCACTTATGGGGATCAACACTTTAGAATTGATACACATGGATTTATTTGGATCCACAAGGACTACTACTCCATAAGGTAAGAAGTTTGGTCTAGTAATTGTAGATGATTTTTCAGGATTCACTTGGATGATATTTGTAGCACAAAAGGATGAAGCCTTTAATGCATTTTCAAAATTTTATCAAAAGATTTTAAATAAAAAGAACATATCAATTGGATGCATACGTAGTGATCATGGCACTAAATTTGAAAATTAGCACTTTGAAAACTTTTGTAACAAAAAAAAATTGATCATAAGTTTTCTACACCTAGAACTCAATAACAAAATGGAGTAATAAAAAAAAAAAATCATATATTAGAAGAAATGGCACAAACTATATTGTGTGAAACTAACTTACCTAGATATTTTTGGACTAAGATAATAAATATTAAAAATTAAATATTAAATCATATTTTAATAAGGCCTATTTTAAAGAAAACTTCATATGATCATTGAAAAAATAGAAAATCAAATATCAACTATTTTCATATTTTTGGTTGACAGTATTTCATACTTAATAATGAAAAAGATAACTTGAAAAAAATTGATGCCAAGTCAGATGAAGGTATCTTCTTGGGATACTCCTCATTAAGTAAGGCATATAGAGTCTTCAATAAGAGAACTTTTATTATTGAAGAATCAATTCATGTTATCTTTGATGAATATTTTGATAAGTCTTCTAAAAAAAAGATGCTTTAGATAAGGATGCAGGTGATATTCATGATAAGATGGACAATCTCATACTAAAAGATGGTCCCACTCAAAATAATGAAGAGGAAGAGAAGAATGAAGAGTCCACTCCAAGCCTAAGAGAAGAATTGCCAAAAGAGTGAGGCATGCGCATGGACACCCTAAAGATCTAATCATTGGTGATCCATCACAAGGGATAAGAACTTGATCTTATTTTAGAAATGATAATAACTATTTAGTTTTTGTATTATAAATTGAACCTAAAACAATAGAAGAAGCTAAAAATGACCCATATTGGATTAATGCTATGCAAGAAGAATTAAATCAATTCAAAAGAAATAAGGTTTGGATATTAGTTGACAGATCCAATGACTACCCAATAATTAAAACTAAATGGATATATACAAATAAATTTAATGAGCATGGCACCATTGTTAGGAACAAAGCTAGATTAGTGGCAAAAGGATACAACCAAGAGAAAGCCATTGATTTTGATGAAACTTTTGCCCTAATAGCTAGATTAGAATCAATTAGACTATTATTTGCATTTGCATATTTTATGAATTTTAAATTATATCAAATGAATATAAAAAGTATATTTTCTAATGGTTATATAGCCAAGGAAGTATATGTTGAATAACCACTTAGATTTGAAAATTATGCATTTTCAAATCATGTGTTCAAATTGCATAAGACCTTATATGGACTAAAATAAGCTCCACGTGCATGGTATGAGAGATTTAGTAAATTTTTACTAGAAAATAAATTTACTAAAGAAAATATTGATAAAACTCTATTTCTAAAAAGAAAAGATGAAAACCTATTGATTGTACAAATTTTTTATAGATGAAATCATTTTTGGTGACACTAATGAATTTTTTTGTCTGGAATTTGCCAAATTTATGAAGGATGAGTTCGAGATAAGCATGATGGAAGAATTAAATTTCTTCCTCAGACTCCAAATCAAACAAAATGAATAAGGAATCTCTATAAACCAAATGAAGTATACAAGAAAGATACTTAAGAAGTTTGGGATGGAGTCCTCAAGACCAATTGGCACACTAATGAGTATGTCCTGTAAACTTGACAAAGATGAAAATGATAAGAAACTAGATATGAAATTATACAGAGGTATGATTGACTTACTCCTTTATCTTACTGCAAGTAGACCAGATATAGTATTTAGTATATGTATGTGTGCTAGATATTAATCAGATCCTAGGGAATCATATTTGCTTGCTGCTAAAAGAATCTTTAGATACTTATCTAGGACACTTAATGTTGGATTGTGGTATGATAGATCATCTTAATTTGAATTAATTTGATATTTTGATGTTGATTTTGCTAGTATAAATTTGACAGAAAAAGTACTAGCAGCACATGTTAATTCATAGGAGTTAATTTAATTTCCTGGTTTAGTAAGAGACAAAACTTTGTAATACTATCTACGGCTGAGGTCGAATATATTGCTGCTGGGAGTTATTGTGTCCAAATCCTATGGATCAAACAACAACTTAAAAATTTTAGATTCAAACTTAATAAGATTCCAATAAGATATAATAACACAAGTATAATTAACTTAACTAAAAATCTAATTCAACATTCAAGATCTAAATATATTGAAATAAGGCATCATTTCATAAGTGATCATGTACAAAATAATGATGTAGTACTTGAATTTATTTGTACTAACAAATAATTAGCTGATATATTCACAAAACCACTTAATAAAGATAGATTCAACATCATTAGAAGAGAATTAGGGCTTTGCTATCAACAAGAATAAATCTCATTTATATAACTCAAAATAAGCCAAATTAAATTCAAAGAATCAATTTTGAATGCATAATCAATGATCAATATTAAGAAAAATATTAGAATATTATTTGAATGCCAAATTTTCTTTGAAACTTTAAAAGTTTTAGAACTTATGCTCGAGTTGACTCGAGCAACTCATTGAAAAACACGAGTCGACTCGAGGATCGAGGCCACAAGCGATTAAAATCGATCCGTGACTATTCGTGATGCCCTAGACTCTTTCATTTTAGCGAGCAGGGGGTCCCTCATCCCCTAGATCTCCCTCAAATAGTTCCTAGCCATATCCTTACCCTCCATCTCTCTAGATTTGATGATTGAATGGTGGATTCAAATCAAAATGGTATGGGAGAAGTGGGGTGTGCGAAAAATATCCTCATCTCGCCAAGCAAAGGAAAGGGAAAGGAGAAGAAAATCCTATATGGAACAAGCTTCATCCCAACCTTCTGAAGCCTCTCAACCCCCCAAGGATCCCATTCAAGCAGAACCCCAACCGAACCAAGGTATTCTGGGATCACCTCCACCAACGCCCTCTTTTGGAGGTAAAATGGCTACAAGGGCTAAAGCAATGGGCAGAAGGATTGATTTTGGATTTTTTAAGGAATATAATTTTTCTATTGGATCTTAGATTGGTAGAATAGGGTGGAAAGAAGTTTGCCAAATGATTATTTCCATGTACCCTAAGTTAGTTAGGAAATTTTATGAAAACCTTAAGAGAAGATCTTCTGAGATTGTATCTACTGTGAAAAGAGTCCAAGTAGAAGTTTCAGAAGATAGCTTGGCTTAGATTTTTGGAGTTACTAGAGAGGGGTATGTACCTGACAAATTATCTGACAAGAAGACTGGATTGAGGTTGATTGTAGGTATGGATGATATTATAGGAGATGTCCTAGCACCCACCTTGTCTATAGAGATGAGAGTATTGCATCACATTATCAATGGGATCTTTATTCCCAAGTTAGGAAGACATGATTCTATCTTTTAAAGAAAATTATGCATGATGTACCTTATGGTTCAGGGCATTAAGATAAATCTACCTAGCATTATGATGCATCAGATTAGAGAGGTAGCCTCTAGGAACAGTGTATGTTTGCCTTACGGTATGGCTCTAACATGAGTATTTGAGACTGCTGAAGTACCTTTGGAGAATGAAGGCTGCAAAAGATTATCCTATTTTGATGTTTATGACATAAGAGCCCTGACTAGAATGCAATATCATATAGAAGCTGGGAGATGGGTGAAGAACATTTCTAGATGAGAGGAAGGGACCATGAGTAAAGGAATGAGGAGAGCCCTTCACTCCTACGGCACCTAGAGCGGCAGTTGATCCTAGTACTCCTATGACTCTACGAGCTCCACCCATATATAGTTTCCCTCAGCCACCATCTGTTGACTCTGCATCTATGGAGAAACTAGTAGATATAATTTCTACCAGAGTTAGTAGAGATATTCAAGGCTTATCTGAGAGGGTAGAGAGTGTGCAGACTGTGATAAGATATATTTCTCAGAGGCTCCCTATCCTAGAGCAGAGGGAGTAGACACTTGACATTCCCATTGACCACTCTAGTGTTATTGAGGAGATTGCTCGACTCAAGAAAAGGGTTGAGTCTAGTGGGACTGAGATGTTAGTAACCATCAGTGGATTAGGTCAAGCATAGTAGCAAGGTATTATCTAAGTACTTGGAGCTATGGACAGTTTGATTGAAAAAATTTAGAGATTTTCTCTAGGTGCAATACCAACAGTAGTAGCAGCAGACGCAGTCGCTACGACAGCCATGCCTCAACCTCCACCTCCTCCACCCATGTCACCTACTTAGACTCAGGTGTCCACTGGTGAGAGTAGGCCATCACTCAGAGTCTATACTCTTGCAGAGCCTATTCCTTCATAGGTGGCTAGACCATTAGCTAGGACCAAGAGTAGGAGAGTTAGGCCATCCACATCCAGAGCTTCATCTTCTGAGACATTAGAGATCCCTTTAGATGATGAGTAGCGTCATAGGGAGCTAATGTCTAGTCATTTGTTGTCCTTAGACTTATGTATTAGAAATATATATTTGTATTTGACTCCATGTTAGGTGCTTCTTGGACACTTATATATGTAATGGCTTAACTTAGTCTTATTTTAAACTTGGCATTTCGTTGTATCTTGGTGTGTTGAGATAGAATACACTCATTTTGTAAATGCAATGAAAAATACATTTATATGACTACTTACTTTTTCACTTTCTTAATCTCTAGATATGATCTCATGCAATGATTGTTTTTACCTTACCTTTTTTATTGATGATAAAAAGGGAGAGTAAAATATAGATATATGAGCTAAAATGTATGCATGATCATATATTTATTGTTGGCTTTGTCATTCTTCATGTTGAATAAGATTTGAGCTAAAATGTATGCATGATCATTTATTTATTGTTGGCTTTGTCATTCTTCATGTTGAATAAGATTTGAATCTTTAAACATTTATGATGAATCTTGTTTCTTAAGATTTTGAGCATAATTGATCTTGAGCACAATTGATTCTGAGGATAATTGATTTTGAACATAATTGATGGAATATAATATGTATTGTGATTCCAATGCACATGGGCATCCTTAAAATGTTTATGAAGCATATCTAATACAAATATCCATAAACACTGAATATATCACTCATTAATATAAAATTAATAAGCTTTATAAGATTGTGCCATGATACATACTTTTTGTACCAAATGCAAGCTTGGCACATGCGAAACATGATTGTTCAATGAAAAGAATTCACGCTTGTTACATATTAATGATAAATGTTGATAGATTACCATTCAAATAAGTATAAGCAAAAAAAAATTAACTCTCAATTGATAAGACATATTAAAAAATGTGAGCATGAATTAAGGGAGAGCTAAATATGAAACTATTAAAAGGGTTAAATCTTTAGTATTTTAAAAATGTCCTCAATACATTCATGTTATATATCTCTCGCTCATATACTTAAAGTTTTATGATCATTAAAAAGGAAGAGATTATTAACCTTAAGGATTAATTTTGATGAGTAACAAAATATTTGAGTATATGTTTGGACTAATGAATTTATTGAGATCATGTTTTAGGATGCAATTTAGAGTATCAAATGAAACATCCCAAAAAATGCATTTGAAATTTGATAAAGAAAAGTTGGAGGCTTTTGAGGCATGAATCACACTTAAAACAAGGCCTAAAAGAGATATCTCAAAATCAAAATTAAAGAGAAAATCAATTGGTCGAAGTAAAAATTTTCAACATAAAAAGACATGGAGTTGTCTCCTTATTCGACCTTTGATCCAGTTTGAGCTAAAACAGCATGAAAAAGAAGATTGGCATGCAAAACTTACAACTAGCATGTTCTCGAGCAGAGGAATGAGTTGACTAGAGCTTCTCAAGTCAAAGTGTTACGAAAAATATAGAGAACATGATTTTTGGGATAAAGTGCAGAATGGTCTTGAGCTGAGGGTCAAGTCAACTCGAGCTTCGACTCGATCCTCGAGTCAAACTCTAAGGAAATATAGAGAATGAAAATTTTGGAACAAAGTTTAGCATGGTCTTGAGCAGTGTGATTTCCATAAAATACAAAGAGTGTGATTTTCATGATAGCACTCTTGAGCAAAGGGACGAGTTGACTCAAGTTCCATGAGTCGAGGTCTTAGTAAAATACAGAGAGTGCAATTTCTGTGATAGCACTCTCGAGCAGAGGGATGAGTCGACACGAGCTTCAACTTGAGCTCGAGCAAAGAAATGAGTTGACTTAAGCTCTAATGACTAATTTCTACAAAAATTTTAGAAATGTGGAGATTGATTTCAAACAGCTCTTTTCAATCCTCTAATGGTTAAAAACGTCTCTCCAGCCTACCAAATGTGGACAATAGGCTACAAAACACCTAGAGGAAGTGAGATGACTAATCAATCATTGCGAGTAATCATAAGTGAAGAGAAAATGGCCAAATAGCATTAAAAAGAGAGTATTCCACTTCCATCTCCAAAAAAAATCAAATCAAGAGATTCCATTCAGCAAGAAGACAAGCTCAAAAGCTCAAAAGTCTTCAATAAAGAAGATTTCAAAAAGCTTCATTGACCTACTTGCTTATCAAAGGAGCTTTGTGTTTATTTTTATTGTTCAACTTTTGTTCTTCTTGTAACTTTGTTTCAATAAGATTTTGAAGCTAAGGGGAAGGCCTATCCAAGCCTGAGAATTAGATTGTAAGCCAAGGAATGGCTTAGAATTTGGTTGTGGTTAGTGAGCCAGTGTAAAACTAGCAAGATTTTCGATAGTGAGCCTTGAAAAACTATCTAGCTGAATCTTAAAGAGATTATAGTAAAATTTTCAAGTGGGTCTTGGAGAGTGGATGTAGGTGCAAGAGGCACCAAACCACTATAAATTATTTTATGTTTGTGATTGGCTTGGTTCTTGCTCTCCATCTCATTTTTAATTCTACACTTTAGCATACTTAGTTGCATAAAACTAAAATACACTTCAATACTTCATTAGTTTTCAAAAATAGCACATAATTTATTTAAATTTCAAAAAATCCAATTCATAACCCCCTCTTGGGTTATCTTGCTGGGCAACAATAACCCAAGCATTCTTTTAGATCTATCTCTATTAATCTTCATCCCTAGGATGTAGGGTGCTTCATCAAAGTCCTTCATGGAGAATTGAGATAACAGCAAAATCTTTATTTTCTATAATATAGGAATATCATTCTCGATTAAGAGAATATCACACACATACAACATAAGGAATACTACTACAGAACCATTTGCCTATTTATATATGCAGGGTTCTTTTTCATTCTTAATAAAGTCATACGTTCTGATTATCTTATCAAAATGCAAGTTCCAACACTGAGATGCCTATTTTAATCCATAAATGGATCTTTAAAGCTTGCATACCTTAGACTTATCTGCAGATATAAACCCTTTAGGTTATAACATATATACTTCTTCGTCCAGCTTTCTATTTAGAAAAGCTATTTTTACATCCATTTATCAGATCTCATAGTCCAAATATGCTACTATCAAAAGCATTATCCGAATGGACTTGAGCATTACCATAGAAGAAAATATCTTTTCATAGTCTATACCATAATGTTGATGATATCCTTGGCAACCAAATGGGCTTTATAGCTCTCCACCTTCCCATCTATGCCTCTTTCTCTTTTGAAAATCTACTTGCACCCAATGGATTTTATACATTCAAGTGGATCAACTAGTATCCATACACTATTAATCTTTATGGACTTCATTTCAGATTTCATGGCTTCGAGCCACTTTCTAGAGTCAGACCTCCGTATGGCATCCATGTAGGTGATTGAATCCTTATTGTTCTCATTGAGTTTAACAGGATCACCATTCTAGACCAAAAAATTATATTATCTATCCGACTGATGTGATACTCTATCGGATCTTCTTAAAGGTGCCTCTTCAATGGATTTTGGATTTGATCTAATTAAATTAGGTTCTATAGGTTTAGTAGATTGTATCGGTTCTTCTACTAGTTAAACTTTCTCAAGTTTAAATTTAGAGGCATTAGTTCCTTTCCTAAGAAAATCTTTTTTCAAAAAGAATATCCTATTACTGATGAATATCTTTTGTTCTTCACATGATAGAAGTAATAACCCCTAGTTTTCTTGAGATACTCTACAAATATATACTTATCAGATTGGGGTCCAAATTTTTCTATATGCAAACATTTGACATAGATCGGACAATCCAAAATTTGATGGTGAGAGAGTGTTGACCTATGCCCAATCCATATCTCTTATGGAGTCTTTGCGATAGATTTACTTGAAGCATTATTTAGAATAAAATAAGCAGTTTCAAGAGCATAACCCCAAAATAAAATAGACAGACTAGCGAATACCATCATAGATCGAACTATGTCTAACAAAGTTCTATTAGAAAATATGTCCTAAAGCCAATCATCTTAGTAGATGATTGAAATTAGTATATGAATTATCCAATAATAATTGTTATTTGGCTAGTTCATCATAAAAGTTCTATCTTTCTTAAATGAACTCCTAAATTATGATGAAATTCTTAGAACCACAATCAATCAATAAAGGAGGATTTATCGAATGATTCTTAAATTATTCATGATCAAATAATAAGTTATTAACAAGAACGATAACTTATCGAGTGTAGGTCGCTGTATACCACATACATTAGTTGTCCTCATAACCAAGTAGTGCGGAGACACTAGTATAGTATCCAGATGAGATGTAAGAGTACATCTGCACTGAACGTGACCAATGTAGCACTCTACTATCAAAAGTAGCTAGCTAAGGCCAATGGGTATAAGTATCCCTACGACCTAAGATCACCACGATGACTTACAAGCAACTTACTATACTTTAGTGCCAGACTACCTGCATTTCTAATATAAGTTCGAAAAATTTCTAGGTACAGTCAAATACTTGTAAAGTCGGTGTATAAGTCAAGATGGGATTGACCACTCTTGATTAACTTAAGGAAGAGAATGACTCACTGTGTTTTAATTTAGTAAAATCTGGGCTTAGGTAATCCTTGTGAAGTGTCACGGGATTTGCAAAATTTTGAGACACAATAGAGATGACTTGTATGAGTGTTTGATAGTGCACTCAAAGTTGTCTTGAAAATTATTGATCATAGAGATGAATTATATAGTAACCATGGGCTAGGGTTCTAAGAATGTTGCTTTGCATACATTCGACCTATCCGAACGTAGGAAATCATTGCTAGATGGTAACTTCAATTGGTACAAGAATTGATTTCTATGCTAACGACTTAGGTTCAAACCTATGGAGTCACACATATTAGAGCTTGTAACCTGATCAAATGGTTAATTGATGATTGAAAATCATTTTGAGGTCAAACATTCAATGCGATTGATGTTTGACCTAATGCAAGTGTTGCAGGAGGATTGATTAGCAATTGGATTGCTAATTGACTTAATTTTATTAGCAATTAGGCTGAGATCAAGTCTAATTAAATTAGATTTAATTAGAATTAGTTTAAACTTAATTAGATTAAGTCTAGTTGGTTTATTAGATAAGCCAATTGCAAGAAAGAATAATTTCTTGTTTGATAAGGACTTAGGTGCACCTAATTGACTTAGCATTTAAATCAGATTTAAATCTTGATTTAATCTAATTTAATTAGACTCTTAGTTAGAATAGGATCATCCTTAATTAGGTTTCATTTGATCTAATTTAAATAAAATTTAAATTTGGTTCAAAACTACTTTGATCTAGTCAAACAAGAGGAGTCCCAGTTGGACTGGGACTCTCTCTCTTTCTCTTGCACCTAAGACCTCATGTCCACCTAAGACCTCTTTTGAGATGGTTAGAAAATATAAAAAATTCTAAAAGAATTATAAAAAATTAGAAGAAAATGAGGAGAAGGCATGGAGGATTTGTGGCACCAAGATTCATGGAGAAGAGCCTTCAATTAAGACATCAAAAGTTGATGTCTTGAAGAGACAAGGTAAGGGAAGATTGTCTTCTCTTATATTTTTTTTTATGTTTCTCTCTTCCTATTTTATTTATGATTTTTATATGATAAAAATTTAAGAGAGAGAGAGAGAAAATTTGGATGTGGGGATGAGCGCTCCGAGTTGTTGGGGCAAGGTGTTAATTTTTTGGATATGATCTGATCATGTTTTGATGAGAGAAGGAGAAGAAAAGAAAGGTCTTCTCTTAGGGTTTCTTGGAGAATCTTTCCTCTCCATTTTTTGTGAAAATCTTATATGATGAAAATCAAAAATATTAGATCTAGAAGCTTAAGAGAAATCCTAGAGAAGAAGGTCTCCACTTGTCCTAGCATAGAGACATTTTCATTGATGTCCTAAAGGAGAAGATTTATCTTCTCTTAGGATTTATTTTTTCATATTTTTATTTTTTAATTTTTGAAAGATCCAAGGGTTGGATTTCTTTCTTATTCTTCCTCATGTTCTTCATCTCTTAGAGTATCCAAGAGATCCGAAGAACATGTATTTGATTAACCATCAGGAGGGATCCGTAAGAAGCTAACACTTCGAGCGGATTTTCGTTCGACGAACCTTCAATCTGTATTATAGATTTGTGTGGACCACCTGTAGAAGATAGATGCTTGTGCAACTCCAAAAGCAATAATGAATTTAACCACAGAGTTCTCAATCTGCGCAAAAATAAGAGATCTGATCTCTTGATGACATAGATGCTATCTAGGGTTATATCTAGAACTATTCTAGATCTAGGTATTGATATGATCTATATTATTTATGATTAATTTAATTTTAAATTTATATTTGCATCATAACATATTATAGATCTTTGATGTAGGATTTTGTAATTTGATTACATGCATTTATAGATTAAATAGTTTAATCTATATCTTTCGCTGCTCTTTATTTTTGAAAATGTTTTAAAATCTATGCATGAAACCTTGCATATTTTTCAATAATGGTATCAGAGTATCTACATTATTTTATAACATGATCATATTTATATTATATTAAATCTAAAAATTAAAATTAATTAAAGATCGCACATGCTGCCATAAGGTTGTCTTATTGTAAGGTTAACCCCTTACAATAAAAAGATTATCGTAGTATATGCTGATCTGAATTTGAATCATGAATAATTTAAATTAGATCTAAAAAAAATTATAATTTAATTTTTTAATTTAAATCTAAAATTAAATAAATATTAAATCTATTTTAGATTATTTATATTAGATCTAAAGATTTCAGGATTGCACATACTACCATAAGATTGTCTTGTTGTAGGGTTTATCCCTTACAATGGAAAGGTTGTCCCAATATGTGTTGATTCAAGAAATCTAAGTCATAAATATATTAGGTAAGATCTAAAATAATTTATAATTTATTTTTAAATTTTAAATCTAATTTTAAATGATTTATGATTTGATCCATATGATGTATTTTATGTTTAGATCTAGATCCTCTTATTGCATATGTTGATATATAATTTTTGTTTTGAATCTAGAATGTATATATATGATATATTTATTTTATAGAATTTAAATTGAAAACTTACTTTCTACAAAATCCTAGATTCAAAACCCTAGGTCATGATCTAAATAATGAAATAAATCATATCTAAAACCATGTATTGAATATGCTTTAATCTAAATTGTTTAAAATTTGAAAATATTTTAAATAATAAAATCAAAAACTATTTCTGAGGTTCCATAAATCCAAACTTTGAACTTAATTAAGAATTAAGTGATTGTTTAGGATCTAAGTTTATGATTTGAAGATCCTAAGATAATTTCATAAAACTTGGGTTAAAGGTTAAATTGGTTAGTTTTGATCAGATCATTAACTGGGTTAGACCTAGGATTAAATTAAATATGGACTTAGTTAAGAAATTGATCAAACCTAATTAATAGTTAATTAGAATTAGGTCATTTCTTTTCTACAGATCAATTCAATAGTTGAAGTTGATCAAAGTCTATATATCTAACAAATGGATCTGATCATGGCTTAGTGGTTGAGCCCAAGTCTTTAGGCAGACCAAATCAAAACTGACAAACCAATTGGTATCTAAGGTAAGTCTGGCATTTTAGATCAATGGTTTTTAATTGGTATCCTACTTACCTGGCCATTTCTGATGGTGTCTAAGGCAAGCCTTGGAAGATCCTTCCACCGATCTCACTTACCTAGCCAATATAGTCAATCAAATTTCAATTAGGTTGCTTATTGATTCGAGCTAACCCATGTCACATAGAAAATCAGTGAGACTAATATAGGTGTCCATGGACCAAAATTGATCATAATCCTCATCAGTGACTTGTGAAGTCAGTGAGAGGACCTCACTTGGTGAAGTCAGTTGGAGCAAATTGGTCCTTGTCCTTTCTATCCTTAAATCACTAATAATTTAAATTCTCTAAAATTATTAGGTCCTTAAAACAATGAAGTTATGGAGATAACCGAGTCATAGCCTCACATTATGAAGCTTGATAATGAGTCCATTAACTCAATAATCATTAGAGGCCTATAGGCCTGGTACCTATTGACTAATGGAATTATCATTCATCATATGACGATTTGGATGTGTCTCTTTAATAGTGGTTAGGTTGACCAACCATAGTTTGGCTTAATCATTCGTTAGTTAGATGCACCAAGTATGCTCATGTTAATGGTTGGACCTAACCGGATCGTTATAGTGGAGGCCCTAGCCTACTAATTAGGTTTCTGGGATAAAATTAAATTACTAAAAGTTGTTTGAAGAAATAATTGGTTATGAACCTATCCTTAGATGTACATGGGTTGATCAACCATAGTTGGGCTTATGTGCAGTTTTTATGAATTCTAGTATCTACTAGAGAATTAAATTAATTTTTTTAATTGGAGGTAAAGGCTATTAGTTCGAACAAAATAGTGGAAGAACCTTTAGACTAAAGTCTAAGTATTTAGACTTAATATAATTTATATACTTAGGTCATTGTTCTCTATTCTCATATTAAGGCTAAACTCTAATTGCTCCTATCACTGTTAGACAGTGATGACTTATGGGACCCAACTTTAATAATTAGTATAGAAAGTTGAATTTGGTTCAGCAGTACGAATGGGTTCGTATTGGGGCTTTAAAGTCTAGTCAAAATAATTAGTCCAAGGTTAGCCCAAATCAGGCATAATGCTTTTAATATTAGAAGTAGGGTCATAAGAAGAAAATTTGTCTTGCTTTTTTTGACCATAACAGGCTGAACAAGAGAAAGGAGCAAAAATTGCTCATTAAAGATGTTATATGATAACACCTTAAAATATCTCTATAAATAATTTCACTACATGGGTATTAGATGCTAGTAGTCTTATGCAATTTGTTGCAAAGACTACAAGTAAATAAAATATTTGAAAATGGTGAGAAATACCTGAATGTTGGGGATGAAAGTCTTGTTCCAATCCTAGCTTTAAGATTTGTCAAGCTTATTTTCAATAGATTTCATTTTGAGTGATTATCATTATTGTCCATCATTTATGATAAATGTGATCTCTGATGGCCTTTTGGTCAGAAATGGTTATCATTTATCAATAAAGGGGATTACTATGATATTATTATGAATAATATTATAGTAATACATGGATAATAAAAAAAATGATATTTAATATTTATACAGCCTATTAAGTATAATGTACACACCCAAGTTAGATTATGTCATGGATATCTATCTTTGGCATTATAGGCTTAGTCATCTTGACAAAAATAGGATAAATGGATTAACTTGAGAGGAAAATCTCGATATCAATGATTGTGAATCATTCATAGTCTATGAATCTTGTCTTCTTGGAAAAATGATAAAGTCACCTTTTACTAAAAAAGGTGAAGGAGCCGATAAAGTTCTAAGTCTCATATATAGTGATGTATGTGGACTTATGAACTTAAGTGCCAAAGGAAGATACTAATATTTCATTATAGACGACCCATCTGGGCATTGATGCATCTGGCCTAAATTATTTAAAATATTTAAATGATTCAATAATGAAATACAAAACCAAACTGAGAAGATATTAGAACTCTTCGATCGGATTGAGGAGGTGAATACTTATTTAGTGAGTTTTTGACATATCTAGGAGAGAATTAGATTCTCTCTCAAGTGAATTTCTTTTCAGAATATAGTGTATCTAAAAGAAAAAAATTAAACTTTGTTAGACATAGTTCAATCCACTATACGGTTCACTTGTCTACCTATTTTAGGGTTGTGCTCTTGTGGCTACTAGTTTTACTCTAAAAAAGGTTCTAAGTAAATCTATCACATAGATTCCATATGGGATATGGATCGGGCATAGACCTAGACTCTCTCACTTTCGAATTTGGAGTTAATCATCCTATGTCATATATTTGCACAGAGATAAACTTGGATCGCGGTCCAATAAGTATTTAAGGGTTATTAATTCTACTATTCTAAAGAACATAAGATGTTCATCAGCAGTAAGGCATTCCTTTTGGAAAGGAGTTTCTTAGAGAACGAACTGATGCCTATCAAGTTGAACTTAAAAAAGTTTGACTGATCAAAAAGAACCGACGTAATCTACTAAACCTAAAGAACTGGATTTGATCAGATTAAATCTGGAGACTATTAAAGTGTCACCTTTAAGAAGATCCAGTAGAGTACCGCATCAGCTAAAAAGATAGTTCAGTATCTAGGTCCAGGATGGTGATCCTGTTGAGCTCGATGAGAACAATAAGAATCCGATCACCTATAGGCATACAATGCAGTGATCTGACTCTAAGAAGTGGCTTGGAGCCATATGATCCAAATTGAAGTCCATGAAAATCAATAGTGTATGGACACTAGTTGATTCACCTGTAGGGATAAAATCCATTAGGTGTGAATGGATTTTCAAAAGGATCAGAGTAGCGCAGATGGAAAGGTAAAGACCTTAAATCCCATTTGGCTATTACCTCAAAACTAGAACATACATTTTGAATTTATGCCTTTGTTATGAACAAAGATAAATCATGCATTTGTAATTAGGCAAAATATTCTATAGGGTTATTCCTTGTGTTGTCTATGGATGAAATTCTCTTAATCGGGAATGACATCCCAGCATTGCAAGGAATAAAGGTTTAGCTATCATCTTATTTCTCCATGTATGAGATCAGATATGGTATACTCATTAAGGGTAGTGAGCAGATACTGATCCAAGTGAGAACCACTAGAAGATTGTATGGACAATCTTTAAGTATTTGAAAAATACTAAGGTCTAGTGACTCAAATATGAAAGTACTGACTTAAAACATGTGGATGTTTTAATTTTAGTTAGAACAAGATGATAACTAGAGAATGTCGGTTCATACCCTAATTGTAAGAGCAATCTACTGGAAAGATTTCAAGCAGGATAATTTAGCCTATTCAGTTAGTGATGTAGAGACATCGTGGTATATGATGCTGCCATGTAAGCTATATAGTTGCTGAGGTTCATTAGCAGGTTGGGAGTCGCACCCTCCATCGATGGTCCAGTCCTATCATAGCACTGGAGCCATAGCTCAAACAAAAGAACTGAAGAACCAGCATATTCTGCATTGCTATCACCTTTGATTTTTGATCAGGGTGATGTCGATCTTTAAAAGATAGATGGAAAAGGAGAACTTGACTGACCCATTTGCTAAAGCCTCGAAACTAAGGAGCTCTACGAACTCAAGTGGAAGATAGGATATTTGATTTCATTTTGATTAGCTTTAGTCCAAGGGAAAGTTGTTGAAAAATGTGTCCTAAAGTCAATCATCTAAGTAGTAGATGATTGGAATTAGTATATTAATTATCTAATAATAATAGTTATTTGGCTGATTCATCATAAAAATTTTATCATTCTTAAATAAACTTCTAAATTATGATAATGTCCTTAGAACCACAATCAATCGATAAAGAAGGATTTATCAGATGGTTCTTAAATTATTCATGATCAAATGATAAGTTATTGACAAGGACGATAACTTATTGAGTGTAGGTCGCTGTATACCATATGCGTTGATTGTCCTCATAATCAAGTAGTGTGAAGACACTGGTATGGCATCCAGGTGAGATATAGGAGTATATCTACACTGAATGTCACTAATATAGCACTCTACTGTCAAGAGTAGCTAGCTAAGGCCAATGGATATAAGTGTTACTTCGACCTGAGATCATCATGGTGACTTGCAAGCAACATACTATACTTTAGTGCTAGACTGTCTATATTTCTAATATAGGTTTGAAAGATTTTTAGGTACAGTCAAGTACTTATAAAGTTGGTGTATGAGTTAAGATGGGATTGACCACTCCTGATTAACTTCAAGAAGAGAATGACTTGCTGTGTTTCAATTCAGTAAAACTTGGGCTTGGGTAAACCTTGTGAGGTGTCATGGGATTTGCAAAATTTTGAGACACAATAGAAATAACTTGTATGAGTATTTGATAGTGTACTAAAAGTTGTCTTGAATATTATTGGTCATAGGAATGAATTATACGGTAACCATGGGTCAGGGTTCTAAGAATATACCTTTACATACATTCGACCTAGCCGGACGTTGGAAGCCATTGCTAGATGGTAATTTTGATTGGTACAGGAATTGGTTTCCATACTACTGGCTTAGGTTTGAATTTATGAGGTCACACACATTATAGTCTATAACCTGATTAGATGATTAATCGATGGTTGAGAATCATTTTGAGGTCAAACATTCAATGAGATTGATGTTTGACCTAATGCAAGTGTTGCAGGAGGATTGATTAGCAATTGGATTGCTAATTTGCTTAATTTGATTGAGCAATTGGACTGAGATCAAGTCTAATTGAATTAAATTTAGTTAGAATTAGTTTGGACTTAATTAGATAAGTCTAGTTGGTTTATTGGATTAGCCAATTGCAAGAAAGAATAATTTCTTGTTTGACTAGGACTTGGGTGTACCTAATTGACTTAGCATTTAAATTAGATTTAAATTTTAATTTAATCTAATTTAATTAGACTTCTAGTTAGACTAGGATCATGCTTAATTAGGTTATATTTGATCTAATTTAAATGAGATTTAAATTGGATTCAAAACTATTTTCACCTAGTGAAACAAGAGATGTCCTAGTTGGATTGGGACTCTCTCTCTTTCTCTTACGCCTAAGACCTTATGCCCACCTTAATTAATTCTTGATTTCTCTACATGTATTCCCATGCCCAAGAAGACCTTCCATGCTCTATAATTCATATTTTTTAGAATTTGTTATGACTTGGTCAAAACATGGAAGAAGTTGGGATTTGTTTCCTACTTGGAAGAGTCCCCTTTGACCAAAACTTCTCCTCTTGTGCGCCCACTTAACCCACACCATATTTAACTTCTCTACCCTTCTCCTAGGTTTTTGGGGATATGGATTTGATGGTTCTCATAAAAAAATCAAGAGAGGGGTGACACCCCATAGAAATCCTCCTTCAACTAGGTTTTGACCTAGTCATGCAATAAAAGATGGATGACTCTTTTGAGATGGTTAGAGGACATGAAAAATCCTAAAAGAACCATAAAAAATTAGAGGAAAAGGAGGAGAAGGCATGAAAGTTTTATGGCACCAAGATTCATGGAGAAGAGCCTTCAATTAAGACATCATAAGTTGATGTCTTGAAGAGACAAGGTAAGAGAAGATTCTCATCTCTTATATTTTTCTTTTATGTTTGTCTCTTCCTATTTTATTTATGATCTTTATATGATAAAAATCTAAGATAAAGAGAGTATTTGGGTGTGGGGATGAGTGCTCTAAGTTGTTGGGGCATGATGTTAATTTTTTGGACATGATCTGATCATGTCCTGATGAGAGAAGGAGAAGAGAAAAATGTCTTCTCTTAGGATTTCTTTGTGAATCTTTTCTCTCCAATTTTTGTGTTTATTTTATATGATAAAAATCAAAAATATTAGATCTGAAAACTTAAAAAAAAAATTCTAGAGGAGAAGGTCTCCTCTTGTCCTAGCATAGAGATGTTTTCAGGACATCAACCGTTGATGTCCTGAAGGAGAAGATTTATCATCTCTTAGGATTTATTTTTTCATGTTCTTATTTTTTGATTTTTAGAAAATCCAAGGGTTGGATTTCTCCCTTATTCCTTATCATGTTCTTCATCTCTTGGAGTGTCTAAGAGATCCAAAGAACATGTATTTGATTAACCATCAAGAGGAATCCATGAGAAGCTAGCACTTCGAGTGGATCTTCGTTCGACGAACCTTCGATTTGTATTGCAGGTTTATGTGGATCACCTGTAGAGGCTGGATGCTTGTGCGGCATCAAAGAAAACAACAAATTTAACCATGGAGTTCTCGACCTATGCAAAGGTAAGAGATCTGATCTCTTGGTAACCTAGATGCGATCTAGGGTTAGATCTAGAATTATTCTAGATCTAGGTATTGAAATGATCAATACCACTTATGATTAATCTAATTTTAGATTTATATTTGCATCATAACATGTTATAGATCCTTGATGTAGGGTTTTGTAATTTGATTACATGTATTTATAGATTAAATGGTTTAATCTATATCTTTCGCTGCTCTTTATTTTTGAAAAAATTTTGAAATCTATGCATGAAACCTTGCATGTTTCCCAACAAGTTTGATTCCTTCTTTTCGATACACCATTATGCTATGATTTTTTAGGAGGAGTCTGTTACGAGAGAATTCTATTCTCTTCTAGATATGTCAAGAACTTACTGGATAGATATTCACCTCTTCAATTTGATCGAAGAGTTTTAATACTTTTTTTAATTTGATTTTCTACTTCATTATGGAATCGTTTGAATATTTCAAATGATTTAGACTTATGCTTCATAAGATAGACATACCCATACCTAGATAAGTTATTAGTAAATATAATAAAATAGTGATATCGATCTCTAGTACTAGTGTTCATAGGTCCACATACATTATTATATATGAGACTTAGAACTTCACATGCTCTTTCACCCTTTTCAGTAAAAGGTGACTTTGTCATCTTTCTAAGAAGATAAGACTCATAGGTTGGTAATGATTTACAATCATTGATATCGAGAATTTTTTCTTTAGCTAATCTGTTTATCTTGTTTTTATTAATATGACCAAGCCTATAATTCTAAAGATAGGCATCCATGATGTTATCTAATTTAGGATGTTTATTAGATCTGTACATTACACTTACAAGCTATGATAAAATATAAATGTCATTCTTTAACTATCCACACATTATTGTAACATCATTTATAATGATATCATAATAATTATTCTTTATAGAAAATTAATAACCATCTTTAGCCAAAATGCCAATAGAAATTATATTCATCAGAAAAGAAGGACAATAATGACAACATCTAAAGAAATGATATCATTATTGAAAATAAGCTGAACTATTCTCAGAGCTAGAACTGAAATAGATCTTCCATCTCCAACATTTAGGAATCGCTCATCATTCTCAAATTTCTACTAACTTAAAGTTTTTACAATGAATTGCAAATATGAACTGAACTTTCGGTATCCAATATCCAAGTAGTACTATCACAAATACAAGAATTGCAAGGTGTCATCATATAATTACCTTGCGTAGCAACCATTTACTCCTTTCTCTTGTTCAGTCTATTGGACTCAAGAAAAGCAAGATATTAAGAACAATTCTTCTTTTAGTGATCCTGCTTTTTATAGTAGAAGCACTTTATGTGATTTTGGTGAGTCTTGGACTTTTTATTTTAACTAGACTTAAAAGCCCCAGCATGAACCTCTTCATCCTGTTGAGCTATATTCAAGTTTCAATACTTACTATCAAAGTTGGGTCCCATAAATATATCACTGTCTAATAGTGAATGGAGTAACAAGTGTTTAGCCTATATCTAAAAAGAAAAGAGAACAAAAGACCTATTAGTATATAAATTATTTTAAGCTTAAAGACTTGGACTTTAGTCTAAAGATTTTTTTACTATTTTATAAAAATTGGTAGCCTCTACCTCTAATTCGAGGAATTACTTTAATTTTCTAGTAGATACTAAAATCCACACAGACTGCATCAAGAAAAGCTCTGGTCAATCCATGTGCATCTATGGACAGATTCTTAACCAATTATTTTCTCAAACAATTTTTAGTATTAGATTTTACCATAGATACTAATTTAGTAGGCTTTGATCTTCACTGAAAAAGTCTAATTAGGTCCAACCATTAACATGACTAGGTGTATCTAACCAATAAATGATTAGGCCCAACTTTGGTTGACCAACCTAACCACTATTAGAGAGACACTTCCAAATTATCATATTATAAATGATAATTTCATTAGTCAATAAGGACCAAGCCTTTGGGTCTCCAAGGATTATTTAACTAATGGACAATTATCATCCAACATAATGAGAGACTATGATTCAGTTATCTCTATAACTATTTTATTTTTAAGGATCTAATAATTTAAAGAATTTAATTAAGTTATTCAAGATAGAGAAGAGATTAACTGGTAGTCAAAAATTCTTATACTGACTTTACTGAATCATTCAAAAAGACTAGTACTTCAACTGACTTCACCAAGTTTGAAGAAGACTAGAGACAAGCTGGTTAATGGCACCTAAATCAGTCATACTGATTAACCTATGTAACATGGGTTAACTCGAATCAATAAGCAACCTAATCAAAAGTTGACTAACCATATTAGTTAGGTAAGTGAGATCGATGGGAGGGTCTACCAAAGCTTGCCTTAGATACCACAAAAAATGACCAGTTAAGCAAGCTGCCAATTTAAAACCATCAGTCTAAATTGCCAGACTTATCTTAGATAACAATTGATTTGTCAGTTTTGATTTGGTCTGCCTAATGACTCGGGCTTTACCATAGAGTCATGATCAGGTCTATTTGGTAAAATCAAATGTATGGACTTTGATCAACTACAACAATTAAATTGATCTATAAAGAGGAATGATCTAATCCTAATTAACTATTAATTAGATTTAATCAATTTTATACCTTAGTCCATATTTGATTCTAGCCCTACAAAGATGCACAGGATATCTGGCCTCTATAGATTGTCCACATGAAGCTCCTATGCTGATTGAAGGTTCGACGATCGAAGATCTGCATAGGATGCTAGCTCTTTGTAGATCCCTCCTGATGGTTGATCCAATTTCTTTTCTTCAAATCTCTCAGATACTCCAAGAGATGAAGAAGTAAAGGAGGATTAAGGGAGATTCTACTCTCTTATTTTTCTCAAAAAGAAAAGCAAGAGAAGATCAAAACCCTAAGAGAATAAACCATTTTTCTCTTCTTTCTTTTCTCTCAACAGGACATGAACTAGTGATGTCCGAATGAAACCGCACGCCCCCACATGAATAGTGCCCCAAAACCCATAGCTTCTCTCTCTTTTTCTCTATCTTTCACCATGAAAATTCCATGGTTTCTCATGACTCAAGTCTCCTTAAAAGGAGGCATCCCAAAGGAGTCCATGACTAGGTCAAATACCTAGTATGGAAAGGGTCAAAGGAAGAAATTTTAGGGGGCATCCAACTCTTGGACGGCTCCCCTAAAAAAATATCATGAGCTACCTTATTTTTACATAGAAAAATCCTTCCTTTTCCATGCCAAAAATTGGATCCAATGTGATTTATTTAGGCACGAAGGGTGGATAGTGTTTTGGAATCAAGAATCTCTATCAAACAGAGTCCAAGGCAATCACAACTTGCCTTGTTTGACCTATTCAAACTTTATTCCTAAACCAAGAGGGATGGGGTGCATGGAACTCTTCGTAGGCATGAGAAAACTTATGTAACATAAAGAAAAGGGGGTGGACATCATAGGGAGGGCGTGGCCTATGTTGGTGCAAAGGAAGAAGGAGAGTCCCAGTCCAACTAGGCTCTCCAATTTGACTTAGGTCAAACCTAATCAAGTCCTATTAATTTAGGATTGGTGCAATCTAATTAAAGATGATCTTAGTCCAACTAGAAGCCCATTTAAATCTAATTAAAATTTTATTTAAATCTGATTTAAATCCTAAGCTAATTAGGAATTGGGAGCACACAAGTTCTAATCGAATAAGGAATTGATCTCGCTTGTAATTAGGTTATCTTATTAACCAATAGACTTGATCCAATCAAATCCAAACCAAACCAAATTGAATCTAATTCAATTAGACTTAATTTCAGCCCTAAATCTCCATCAGATTGAGCTAATTAGCAATCTAATTGCTAATTAATCCTCCTACAATACTTGCACTTGATCAATCATCAATCATATTGATGATTTGATCCTGAAATGATTTATAATCATTGATCAACCTCAAATCAGTTAAAAATCTCTTATGTGTGTAATCCTATATATTTGAACCTAAGCTAGTAGCATAGAAATAAATTTTTGTATCAATCGAAGTAACCATTTAGCAATGATATCTGACATTCGGACAGATCGAATGTATGCAAAGCAACATTCAAGAATCCTAGACTATGGTTACCATATAATCCATCTCTTTGATCCTTAATGCTTAGGATGACTTTAGAGTTAACTATCAGCTCTTAAATAGTTCATCCATGTTGTGTCTCAACCTTATAAATCCCATAACTCTTCACAAGGATCACGTAGGCCTAGGTTTTGCTCAATTGAAATACAACGAGTCATTCTTTCCAAACTCTTCGGAGTGGTTAATCCTATTTTAGCTCATACACCAACTTCATAAGTACTTCATTATACTCAAAAATCTTTTATCATTGTATTAGAAATATAGATAGTTCGGCACCAAAGTACAGTGAGTTGCTTGCAAGTCATCATGGTGATCTCAAGTCGAAGGGATACTTATATCCATAGCCTCTGCTAGCAACTCTTAATAGCAGAGTGCTATGCAGATTGATCAACATCAATGTAGATGTTCTCCTATATCTCACCTGCATGTATATTAGTGTCTCTATATCTTTTGGTTTCGAGGACAATCAATGCATATGGCATTCAGCGATCTATACTTGATAAGTTATTATCCTTGTTAATAATCTATCATTTGGTCATGAAGAATTTTAAGAACTGTTCAATAAATTTTTATTTATCGATTGATAGTTGTTCTAAGAACTTCATTATAACATCGGAGTTCATTTAAGAAAGATAGACAATTTATGATAAATAAGGCAAATAATTTTTTATTAATTAATAATTTATATATAAATTACAAGATGAATATAATGATCTACAACTTAGATGATTGACTTTAGGATATAATTTCTAACATGGACTATCCAAATTTCTAAGTCAATGATGGAAGGTTTCTGGGAACAGTCAAGTACTTATAAAGTTGGTGTGTGAGTCAAGATGGATTTAACCACTCCTGATTTTTGAAGATGTGTTGCATTGTATTTTGATTTAGCAAAATCTTAACCAAAATAGCCCTTATGAGGAGTTATAGGATTGATTGCGTTGAGATACATTATGGATGTATATATCTAGAGTTGATAGCTTAACTCTTAGTCATCCTTAACATGGAGGTCGAAGGGATGAATTATATGGTAACCATATTCTAGTAGGTTTTGAATATTGCATTGTGACTAATCAATCTATCTGAACATTGGGTACCATTGCAAGATAGTCATATTGATTGATACAGAAATTGGTTTTGATGCTACCGGCTTAGGTTTGAACCTATGGGATCACAAATAATAGAGATTTCTACCTTATCTGATGGCTGATCTATAGAGTCTCACCGGACAAAGACTCTATGATCAAGAGTTTTATTAGATTGAAACTCTATGATCATGAATTCTATTGGACTGAAACTCTATGATCAAGAGTCCCACTGGTCTGGGACTCTATGATCAAGAGTTCCATTGGGCTAGAATTCTATTATCTAGAGTTTCATTGGATTGAAACTCTATAGTTATGGAAGAATTAATTAGCAATTAGATTGTTGATTAGCTTAATTTGATTGAGTAATGAGTTTTGGTTCAAGTTCAATTGAATTGGATTTAATTGGGTTTGACCTGATTAGGTTATAAGATGACCAAATAGCTAAGGAAGATTGATCTCTAATTTAATCAGGGCTTGGACTCACTTAATTTTTTAATTTAACTAAGATTTAATTAAGATGATTTAAGCCTAATTTGATTTGTGTTATGAATGAAATAACTCTCGTTGAAGTCTAGATGACCTCCAATATGTATATGTCGGACAACCTTCTCAAACATGAATAGCAACCTGCATTCAATCATCGCCGAATTCACCAATAACATGGTGAACTTTGACCGACCAAACTTGAATAACAAAATGGATTGCTAACTTTGATCCTAGTATTAGTAGAATTGCGTTAGATATTAATCTCTAGCACTGTCCAACATATTGCCATCCACAACGTCCCAGGCATCACCTAGCTTTGATACCAAATTATAGACCCATGATATCGCTCGAATGCCAATCATCCTTGACATCACAAGCATCGATACCATGTTGCAAAAGCCTCTGATCTTTAGCATGGATCTAAAGAAACCTGTGATATTCTGTATGGACAGCAAACCATAGATCCAACACCAAGATTTATGCTGGGGCAACTCCCTCCTTGGGCTTAAGGGAGGCGCCCCCTCTCTAGGGCTTCTTCAAGAACCCTAGAGCGGCAACTTAGAGAAAAGAGAAGAAGAGAGAATTAAGGGAGAAAAGATTTGTATTGATTCCACTCTTTTTAAAAATCCTAATACAACCTATGTATTTATACATAGCCATTAGGTCTGACCAAAAACTTTCCTGGCTAACCCAATACATGAAAGCACTCACCGAGCCCATGTACACCCATGTCTCCCATGCTCTTATTCTATGGATCTAGATCCGACCCACACATGAGTTAGCTTCCTTAAGACCTCTTGAACTAGGCCTTAAGATCTTAGGATCAACCCAGACCCTAGTCCAAAATAGATCCTCGCATAACTCTGCCCATGCACTGAGCCAGCTAAGTCTCAACACTGAGCTAGCTAAGTTTCACTGGGTCGGCTTAGTCTGAAATCGAGCCAGTCCAGTTCTGTGCCATGTCAGCAGTCCTGAATGCTTAGCTCTCTATTTTACCTATGCTCTAAGACTTAGCCGATTCAGTTTTGGACTGAGCCGGCTAACCTATAGAAAATCTTCTTTCTAAAGTCTTGATTCCCCGACTTTGGTTCCTTGCTTCACCTTATATCACAGGTCTCCGAAGTAGCAACCAAGCCCTTGGAATCTCCGGAGCCATCACCGTGACTCCTCCCATGACCTCCCAAGGCTTGAGAGCACCATAAATCCTCATAATCTCCACCTTAGTGCCCCAAGCCTTAGCAAATCCCTTAGCAATGCCCTCTTGCACGATCCCACTATCCCTACACACTCGACAACACCTGTGCAAACATCGCCTCCGTCAATCCTTTTCAGCTATTGTGCACCTTTAAAGCCTTTGGGATGACCACCTCTACCACTGAAGACCTGTGCTTGCTTCTTGGCACCACCTTAGAATTATCAGATCCCTTCTGCTTAGCAGCTGCATCATTTTTTTTGAACTTTTCTAAAGAATCTACAGCATTTCTGCACCAGTACATGCTGTACCACCTGACACGATCTCCTCAAAACTGTGCCTATCCTCCTGCACATGCTACTTCACCTGGATCTGTGCATCACCGATGCTCTAAACTTATGCCAAATTTTCTCTCCACTTATGAAGCCACCACTATGGAGCTCCACCTATATCCAAAGTCCATCTGATACTATAGAAGTCAACTCTATCATCGAGTCCCTCGAGGTCAACCACTCAATGCTGCACTGCTGAGCCTGCCACTGCACCTTGAACACCATCCCTATCCCTTCGAACCCTCCGCACTCTACAGCCCGCTTTGAAGCCATCTCAGAAACCTTCGCAACCCACAGGCACCTCCAAAAACCAAGAGCTCATCTAACTCTTCTGAATCCAATGACTGAACCCTAGAGAATTCCAACCTAGTCCTTTTCTTCTACCCCTACCCTAGTCATCGCTTCAGTTACACCCAGAGAACCATCCTCCACCTGAATCGCAACTCTCCCTGGTGCTCCTATAGAAGAAACCTAGTCCATGATACTTCCAACTGCTAGAGACCTTCTGACGCTCCCTGAGACTCCCTGGCTCTCCTTGAGACCTACTTTCGATCTTCTTGAGAAGCCCCTGACACACTCTACTAAGATACACTCCTCGGCTGCTGCACCACTGAGCCTCTTTCAGCCCCTGTGCCTCCAGGATAGCATTTCTGCAGCACTCCAACACTCCCTAACTCATCACTACGCCGCTCTATAGCCATCTAGCCCTAACCTATTGGACCTCCATGGATCATCCATCTTCATCATCCCTAAGGCTCCGTAAATTCATGCTCTGATTGAACTGCTGAATACATCTCCGATTACTTTCCCATCTTTCCATCACCGAAGGACGTATAGTCACTTCTTCAACCTTCCTTCGATCATTATCCCTTAGAAAATCTCTCTTCAACAACCCCACACTACCCATCTTTCTAGAGAATTTTGATGCTCTCTATTGATATACCTTCCTCGACTGCTGCATTGCCGAGCCTCTCTCAGCCCTGCATCTTCAGAAAAATGCTACTGCAGTACTCCAACGCTTCCTACCTGTCACATAACCATCATACACACTAGCCTTTTCACCAAGATCGATCAGCAAATCATGCACCCAATCCTTTCACCCTGAGAAAATCCTTTTTTATTAATCCTCTTAACCTTCACCTTCAATTTGCTACTTTCAGTTGGCCAAACCACAGCAACAACAAGGTAGATTTGAGACATACCATGAAATTCTTGTGCAGATTTCTGATTTTACCTTGTACGACTTCTCCTTCGCTTTCATGCACCATCAAGCTCTGAAACCTGGCTCCTTCCATACACTATCAGGCTCTGAAACCTAGCTCTGATACCATATTGCCATCCACAACATCCCAGGCATCACCTAGCTTTGATACCAAATTGTAGATCTATGATATCGCTCGAACGTCAATCATCCTTGACATCACTAGCATCGATACCATGTTGTAGAAGCTCCTGATTTTTAGCATGGACCTGAAGAAATCTGTGACATTCTCTATGGAAAGCAAACCATAAATCCAACACCTAAATCTATGTTGGGGCACCTCCCTCCTTGGGCTTGAGGGAGGCATCCCCTCTCTCTAGGCCTTCTTCAAGAACCCTAGGGCGACAACTCTGGAAAGAAGAGAAGAAGAGAGAATTGAGGAAGAAAAAATCTGTATTGATTCCACTCTTTTTAAAAATCCTAATATAATCTATGTATTTATACATAGCCATTAGGTCCGACCAAAAATTTTCCTGACTAACCTAATACATGAAAGCACTCACTGAGCCCATGTACACCCATGTCTTTCATGCTCTCATCCTCTGGATCTAGACCTGATCCATACATGAGTTAGCTCCCTTAAGACCTCTTGAACTAGGACTTAAGACCCTAGGATCAACCTAGACCCTAGTCCAAAATAGACCCTCATATAACTCTACCCGCACATTGAGCCGGCTCAGTCTCAGCAATGAGTCGGCTAAGTTCCACTGGGTTGGCTCAGTCTGAAACTGAGCCAGCCCAGTTTTATGTCTTGCCAGCAGTTTTGAATGCTCAGCTCTCTATTTTACTTATGCTCTAAGACTTAGCCAACCCAGTTTCGGACTAAGCTAGCTAACATATAGAAAATCTTCTTTCTATAGTCTTGATTCTCCGACTTTGGTTCCTTGCTTCATCTTGTATCTCAGGTCTCTGAAGCACAACCAAGCCCCTGAAATCTTCGAAGCCATCACCGTGACTCCTCCTATGGCCTCCCAAGGCTTGGAAGTACCACAAATCCTCACACAACATTATCTATAATGGACTTTAGAGACAACCGAACTTCTTTGTAGTAAGCGTATTTCATCAACTATGCTAAGGACCCTAACTAGCAGAATCTTCGATCGACTAAATTCTTTTTTGGACAAACCCCACTTAGATAGGCTTCTCAGTTAGATTCTCCTTCATGAATGAGTAGCAGACCTTGGGAATGACTGAATTTCTCCATGACAATGTATTCCAGCAACTTGACATCAGGAACCTCGTCCAACCGGGCTCCCTTCCAATTATCCTATTCTAATTGAATTCTTCTATTCTACTACTGACAAGGATCGATGTGGAAGGTAGCCAAATTCCATTATTGCTGATGGAATATCTCATAAACCTTGTGCTAGGAACCTTGTCCACAAGAATTCCATAGCGGTCGAACTCCTCGATGTTATAGTAAGCAGCACCAATAGGCTTTAATCGATTGCTAGTTCATCACTTGTCACTCAAAGGTTGATCCCTAAGTTTGTTCTATTTAACTTCAGACTCTCCACCCCAGCTCACTCAGCTCTCTGGTAGAGGTAGAAATCCTATCCAAACTCTAACAAATCAATCCCAACTGCCTATAAATCCAAACAAATTGATAGCTCATTCTCCATAACAAATTCCTAATGGCCCAAATAACCCACGATCAGATGGTTATAACTGTCATGATCGATCTATTATGAGCTCCACTTATGAAAAGAATCCTCCAGATATGCTTCATTTCTCTTAAGCTCATATCTTCATTTACATTCTTTTGAGTACTCCATTCTTGTTGGCCAGAGAGCTGACTTGAGCATCAGAGGATCCTACTGGAGACACCCACCTCCAATTTAGATTTCTTCTTGCAGGTCTCTTTGGTGACCTCATCTCCACCAGCTCTAACAACTTTGATGCCAACTTTATTTTCTGCACTAATAGGATTACTGCTAAAAGAAGAAACCTCTGAGCTCTTGCTCTTAAAAGAGTGTTCAGTTGATTTCATCTTCTTCTTCCTACTTCCAACTCTTTGGTTCTTTTCTTCTAATCTTCTTTTGATTCTATAACATGTCGCAAAAGAAGGCTTCAACCCAGTGATCCATTGCTTCTGTTATTAGATCTAGCTCAGATCCACCAGCACCGACTCTATCACTAGCACCTCAACCCTCCCCCCACCAGCAGCCATAGTGGATTTGAAGTAGTTGAAACTACTGATGCAGTCAGTTAAGGATCTCACCAAAGTGGTACAGGCCCAATAGTAGCCTCCAGCGGTAGTTCGATCAGAGAGACCCTCACCAGAATACCAAGAGCTAGTGTAGAGAAGGCCCACTTGGGCAAGCAAGCCAGTAACCCCTGGGAAGGGAAAGTAGAGAGCAAAGAGCCCCTGTTCTGATCATGATTCTACTCCTGAAGGATCTCTACCCCTACAGCCAGTCATCCTTTGAGATTTATGACTGAGATGACACTCTCAATTAGAAGCTCCAAGAAATAAACCATTGGATCGAGAAACTCTGCCATGCTACCCATGTTCGCAATGATGACATCTGCTCCAACCCTCCATTCTTCGCCCAAATTATATAGGAGTCCATCCCACCAAACTTTGAGTTTCCTCAATTTGAGACCTACGATGGGACCACTGACCCTATCGATCATATTGAAGCATTTAGAACTATGATGTTGCTCCATGGTGTACCTAACACCATCTTGTGCCGAGCTTTTCCCTCCACTCTGAAGGAGGCAGCAAGGAGCTGATACTCGAGACACAAATCGAGTATCATTTTCTTCTTTGATCAGATGAGCCACATGTTTGTGGCTCACTTCATCAGCAGTCGACGTCAAAGAAGAGGTTCGAACTCTCTCATCCACATCAAGCAAAATAAGCGGGAGTCCATCCAGGCCTATATGAGTTGATTTAATGCTGCTACCTTAAAGGTCTAAAATTTGGATCAGTCTATTTTAATGGCCACACTAAAGGGTGGCCTCTAAATGAATGACCTCCTCTTCTTCCTAGAGAAGAAGTACCCTTGGAACTTTGTCGACATGCTAGCTTGGGTTGAATGCTATGCTCGAGTAGAGGCCTTCAAACTAAAAGATGAAGAAGTCGCAAGAGAGTGGCAAGCAGGTGAATCCGACAAGCCTACAGCTATAAAGAAGTTGAGTGAGGCTCGGCCATTCTCTAGAACTCTTTCTGAGTATAAATGAGCCCGAACTCTGCCTTAAGCTCATAGACAAAGAAGCTAAAATCGAAGAATGCGGTGGAGCATCCCTCCTAAAAATTCAACAACTATTCTTCTCTGAATGCCTCCAAGATCCATGTGCCGATAAAAATAAAGGAGCAGTTGCCGAGGCCAGAAAGAATGAAGACTTATCTAGCCAAGTGCAATCCCAACAAATACTGTCTCTACCATTATTACCATGGTCATAATACTGAAGAATATATCCATCTCCAAAATGGGATCGAGGGGCTAATTAGAAGGGGTCTACTGGATCAGTTCCTCAAGTACCGACAGGAAAGAAGAGAAGATCAACCAAGGGCCCTCCTACAGCTTGAACCATCTCGGAGGGATGAACCATAAGGAGATCGGCCTTCACTTAGGATCATCAACACCATTACTGGGGGACATCGGCAAGAAGAGGCTAGCAGGTCGGCAAAGCTAGTAAAGAGGCAAAAGATAGAAGAACCCATGGCTTGCATGAAAGAAGATGCTCATGAGGTTCAATTTTTACATAATGATGTGGTTGTAGTGATTTTAAATATTGCTAATTATGATGTATGCTGTGTTTTATTTAATAATAAAAGCTCTGCTAATATTTTATTTTATGATGCTTTCTTTAAAATGTCCATACCTAATAGTAGAATGGGACCAATAAGCTTTCCACTAGTAGGATTCATTGGTGATGCAGTACTAGTTGAAGGAGTAATAACTTTACCAATCGTAGCAGGTCAGTACCTATAACAATCCAGAGCTCAAGTTGATTTCTTAGTGGTCAAGGTACCCTCCACCTATAATGCAATCCTCAGCCAACTGGGTTTAAATGCACTTCGGACAATGGTCTCGACTTATTATCTAAAAATGATGTTTCTGATGGGATATGGAGTTCAAAAAGTCAGAGAAGATCAAGCTCTGGCTCAGCACTACTGCATCATTGCCTTGCGAGGAGGAAAGCAAGCAGACTCCTATCCGATACATGGATTTGATGCCCGAGATGATCTAACCAAAGAACGGGGGGAGCCAATCGATGACCATGTCATAGTCTTTTTAAATGATGGGAATGACAGGCACACTATCCCAATTGGCTCCAATTTTTGAGGAGAAGTTAGAAAGCAACTCATTGCCTTCTTGTAGAAAAATGCTAACATCTTCGCTTGGGTACCTATAGATAAGCCGAGAATTGATGCTAAAGTGATGGAGCATCACCTAGATGTAGATCCCAAACATCGGCTTATAAAATAGAAGAAGCATAGCTTTGCACCAGAGCGGTAGAAAGCTATTATAGACAGGGTTGATAAACCCCTTAAAGCCAAGTTCATCCGAAAAGTATCCTATTCGGATTGGATCGTAATGATTGTCCTCATCAAGAAGGCAAATGGCAAGTGGAGGATATGCATAGACTTCATAGACTTGAATAAAGCTTGCCCAAAAGATAGCTATCCCTTGTCTAAAATTGACCAACTGGTAGATGTAACCTTGGGCCATGAGCTCCTCACTTTTATGGATGCCTTCTTTGATTATAATCAAATCTAGATGCTGTCAGAAGATGATGAGAAAACTATTTTTGTTACCGACCATGATTTTTATTATTATAGGATTATGTCTTTTGGACTCAAAAATATAGGTGCAACTTATCAGCACTTGATAAATAAGATCTTCAAGTAGCAGATCAATCGCAATATAGAGATCTATGTGAATAACATACTGGTTAAAAGCTGATCTTCATCAAATCACATTGCTGATCTGAAGGAGATCTTCAATATGCTCTAAAAGTACAAGATGAAATTGAACCCTATGAAATATGCTTTCGGAGTAACTTTGGAAAAGTTCTTGAAATTCATGATGTTGAAATGCAGTATCGAGGTGAATCCAGAAAAGATCAGAGCCATCCAAAAAATGACTACTTTAAAGAAAATAAAAGAAGTCCAGCACCTTATAGAAAAAATCATGGCTCTGAATTGCTTAGTTTCAAGGTCGGCGAAATGTTACATGCCTTTCTTTCAAGTGCTTAAGCAACCAAAGAACATCTACTAGACTCCTGAGTGTCAACAACCCTTTGAAGAACTAAAGAATTATTTGAGCTTGTCTTCTCTTCTCATCAAACCTGAACCTGGAGAAGAATTATTCCTATACTTGGTTGTATCTCCGACAGTAATTGGAGCCATTTTGATTAGAAAGGAAGCTAAAGTGTAGAAGCTGATCTATTATATAAGCCGAGTTTTGAGGGATGCAAAACTAAGATATAAAAAATTAGAAAAACTAACTTATGCCTTATTGATTATAGCCATAAAGCTTTAATCTTATTTCTAAGGGCATACAATTACACTTCTTACTGATTAACCTATCAAAGCGGTTCTTCATCAATCAGATACTTCTAGGAGAATAGCAAAGTGGATGATCGAGCTTACTGAATTTGATATCAATTTTCAATCTCGACCATCCATTAAACCTTAGATATTAGTTGACTTCATGATAGAATGCACCGTATCGAATCCAGCGAAACTTGAATCCCATGAAGCCTATGCACCCAAATTGCAGCCAAACTCCCCCAAAGAAAAAGTAGATCTTCTTGAAGGTTTCTAGGCTTTGTATATTAATGGTTCATCCAATACTTCAGGAGCAGATGCAAGATTGATTTTAATCAATCCAGAAGGAATTATTGCTAAATATGCTCTATGCTTTGAGTTTCTTGCCACTAATAATGGAGCAGAATATGAAGCTCTGATTACGAGACTAAGAATAACCAAAGAGCTAGAGGTAGAATATTTGAATGTTTATAGTGACTTTCAGTAGATTATGAGGCAAGTTAATAACAATTATGAAGCTCGAGAGAAAACTATGAAGAGGTACTTAGAAAAGATAAGAAACTTAATCTTGGCCTTTAATAGCTTTAATATTCAGTAGATCCCTAGAATAAAAAATATCAGAGCCAATCTTCTTTTTAGGTTGGCTACTTTGGCTCCAATTGAATTGCCCAGAGAGGTCTTCTTTGAAGTTTTGTAACATCCAAGTTCGAAGGAGCCTCAAATAGTAATGCAAGTCAACCATAAGCCCAGTTGGATCGATCCATTAATTTTATACCTTAAAGATGATGTTCCTCCTAAAGATCCTAAAGAAGCTAGAAAGTTGAAAAATCAAGCCTTCCACTTGTGAGAATTTGTGGTGCTCCCAAGCCTTGGAAGGCCATGGGAGGAGCTAGGGTGTTGGCTCCAGGAAGACTAAGATAGGTGTGGTCCTAGGGCTAGGATAGGAGTTGACCTAGGATGGAGGCAGTGTGTAGCCCTCCACGGGCTTGAGGTCTAAGTGTTGAGGATCTTGAAGGACTTGATTGGTACTTTAGAGATTTGAAATACAAGATGGAGCAAGAAATCAAAGTCAAAGAATGAAGACTGTAGAGAAGGTGCTCTTCTGCAGGTTAGCCAGTTCAGTCTAAAAGTGGATTGGCTAAGTCTCAGTGGATAGGCAAAATAAAGAGATGTGCATTCGGGACGTAGGCATAGCACGCAACTGGATTGGCTCAGTCTAAAACTGAGCTAACCCAGTCTTAGGTTAGCTGGCTCAGTGCTGAGACTTAGCCAGCTTAGTGCACGGGCAGAGTTACGCAAAGGATCTATTTGGGGCTAGGAGAGAAATTTATCCTAAGGGTCTTAAAGCCTGGTTTGAGAGGTCTTAAGAGGGCTAACTCGTGTATGGATTAGGTTTAGATCCAGAATATGAGAGCTAAGAGACATAGGTGTACATGGGCTCGATGACTGCTTTCATATATTAGGTTAGCCAGGAGAGTTTTTGGTTGGACCTAATGGCCATGTATAAATACATAGGTTGTATTAGGATTTTCATGGGTGCAATCAATGCAGATCTTTTCTTCCTTAATTTTTCTTCTCTTCTCTCTAGTGTTGTTGCCCTAGGTTCTTAAAGAAGCCCTAGAGAAAGGAGGCATCTCCCTTAAGCCTAAGAAGGGAGGCACCCCAGCATAGATCTGGATGGTGGATCTATGGTATGCTGCCTTAGAGAATGTTAAAGATCTCCTATGGTCCATGCTAAAGATCCTAAATTTTTTGCAACATGGCATTAGAGCAGTACCATGGTATAATAATTGGTATTAGAGCTAAGTGATACCATGGTGATGTCACAACATTTGATATCAGTGCCTAATAGTACGTGAAAGAGAACGAGAAGTCATATAGGATGAAATCAGAAATCTACACATATATTCCATGATAAGGTAGGGAGCGCTGGAGTGCTGCAGTAGTTCTTTTCTGAAGATGTAGGGCTGAAAAAGGCTTGACAGTGCAGTAGCTGAGGGAGGTATCTCAGTAGAGAGCATCAGGATTCTCTAAGAAGATGAGTAGTGTGGGACTATTTGATGGATGAAGAGAGTTTTTCCAAGAGGTATTGGTCGAAGAAAGGCTAAAGAAGTGACTATACATTTTTCGATTGTAGGAAGATGGAGAAGTAGTCAGTATTGTATTCAATGGTTCGACTAGAGCATGAATTTATAGAGCCTTGAAGATGATAGAGATGGATGATCCATGGAGATCCAGTAGGTCAAGACTGGATGGCTGATCTTAGATCAGGTTTTTTCTATAGGAGCACCAGGAAGAGTCATAGTTCAGATGGAGAATGGATTATGTATAGCAAGAGAGGATCCAGATACTTATGGAAGGCTATGTCGAGATGAGGCAGAGAGCACTGGAGTGCTGCATTAGAGCTTTCCTCGAGGTACGGGACTGAGAGAGGCTCGATGGTTCAATAGCCAAGGGAGGTATCTCAGCAGAAAGTGTCAGAAGGCATCTCAGGAAGATAGAAAGCAGATCTCAGGGAGAGCCAAGGAGTCTCAAGAGCCTCGAGATGAGATAGGTAGGTCTGAGCCCGGGACAGGATTTGAACTATAGTTCCTTTGAGTGCAACTGAAGTGATGGTTGGTGCAGGGGCAGAAGAGGAGAAGGCTAGGGTAGAATTTCATAGGATTCGATCACTGGATTCAGAAGAGCTAGATGAGCTCTTGGATTTTGGAGGTGCCTATGGGTTGCGGAGGTATCCAAGATGGCTTCGAAGGGATCCATAGAGTGCGAAGGGTTCGAAAAAGCAGCGATGATGTTCGAGGTACAGTGGCAGGCTCAACAGTGCATCGTTAAGTGGTTGGCCTCGAGGAACTTGGTGATAGAGTCAACTTCTACAGCATCAGGTAGACTTCAGTTTTAGGTGGAGCACTAAGTAGAGGTGGCTTTATAGGTAAAGATGTGACACGAGTTCAAAGTGGAGGGGTGTAGGAGGATTGATATCCTAGCACCTGCACCAGTGATGCACAGTTCTAGAGTATTGGAAGTGGACAGACGTAGTTTTGAGGAGATCATGTCAGGATATGGTGCGAGTGCCAGTATAGGAATACCATGGATTTTTCAGGAAAGTCCAGAAAAAGTGATGCAGCTGCTATGAAGAAGAAATTCTATAATTTCAGTATGGTGCAAAGAAGCAAGCCAAGGTCTTCAGCGATGGAGTTGGTCATCGCAAAGGCCTCAAAGGATGCACTGTTGAGAATTATGTCCCAAAGCCAATTATCAGTCTGTTAACGGTTGAGATATTGTAATTGATTTATTAATTACTAATTTTTTTTGGCATTTTTTTCATCATAAGTTTACATCTTCTAATAAACTCCATTATTGTGATGAAGTTCTTAGGGCTATTTAATTTCGATAAAGAGAGAATTTATTGATTAGTCCTTAAATTTATTCATGATCAAATGATAGGTTGTTAATTAGGATGACAGCGTCTATCAAGCATAGGTCGCTATATGCCATATAGGTTGGTTGTCCTTTTAACCAAGGAGTGTGGAGACACAGTTATGGCATACAGGTGAGATGTATGGGTACATCATCATTGAACGTGACCAACTTTAGATTATTCTACTGTCAAGAATATCTCTGATGGGATATAGGTATAAGTATCCCTTAGACTTGAGATCACCTCAGTGACTTGCAAGAAACTCACTATGCTTTGGTACCAACCTAACTAAATTTCTAATTCAGCAATGGAAGGCTTCTAGGCATAGTCAAGTACTTACGAAGTCGGAGTGTGATCAAGATGAAATTGACCACTCCAAGAGTTGCAGAAGAATGTATCACTATATTTCAATATAGCAAAACCTTGGCCAGGGTAATCCATCAGATGGATTTGATATTTTAAAATACAATGTGGACAACTTGATCAAATTTGATAGTTGAGCTTTGAGGTGTCTTATGAGCATTATGGTCAAGGGAATGAATTATATGGAAACTATATCCATTTTGGTTCTAAGGATGGTGTTCTACACCTTCGACCTATCCGACCGTCGGGTATCAATGCTGGATGATCACTTTGATTGGTATAGAAATTTATTCTTATACTATCGGCTTAGATTCAGACCTATTAGGTCACACACATTAGAGTTCACATTTCTATCGGAAGATTGATCAGCGATTTAGAATTGTTTTAGGATTAAACGATCAATACGGTTGATGTTTAACCTAGTGCAAGTATTGCAAGAGGATTGATTAGCAATTCGATTACTAATTGGCTTAATTTGATTAAGCCAGTAGACTAAGATTATGTCTAATTAAATATGATTTAATTAGATTTAGTTTGGGCTTGACTGGATCAAATCTAATTGGTTTATTGGATAAGCCAAGTGCAAGGAAGAACTAGTCCTAGTCTAACTAGGACTTGGGTCAACCCAATTTTTTAATTTGATTAAAAAATAAATTAAAATTAAATTTAATTTAATCTGATTTAAATAAGTTCTTAAATAGATAAGGACTTTATTTAATTAGATTGGATTACTCTTATTTTTATTTGGTTAAAAAATCTTGTTTGACCAAGTCAAAATAGGAGTCCTAGTATGACTAGGACTCCCTATTCCCTGCGCCACCTAATCCTCACACCCCACCCCTTTCTCTTTGTATTTTTATGTGAAATTCTCAATTCCCAAAGGGTTCTTATACCCCTTTTCTCTCTTCTATTTCTCATATGGATGTTTGTTGCATGACCAAGTCAAAACGGGAAGTTGATTTCGCTTAGGATTCTATGAGATCGAATTCCTAGTCAACCAAAAGTCCTCCTTCCCTTCATGCTGCCACCTCCCTTATTTCTCTCTCTCTCTCACACACACACACACATTTTCTTTGGATTTATTTGCATCCTCCCTTGCTGGTCCATGGTAGAAAAAAAAGGTGGGGTGCCCAAGAGTTGGGTGCCCCAACAACTTTTCTTATTTGGTCATTCCCAGTCTAAGTTTTTGACCTAACTTGGACTCTACACATCTCTGTATTTAAAGAAATTTTTTTTTTAAAATTTTCATGGATTGCATACATTTAGGAGATCTCTTTGGTGTAGAAAATTAGAGAAAAATTCATCTGGGTCATGAATATATTAATGACACAAATCAGGGTGTCTAGAAAAAGAATAAAGAAGAAAAAGAGGGTCTTCTTCTAGGATTTTTATTTCACATCTCTTCCTCGCTTTTTGTGAGCTTTTGAGAGGTGTCTCAGCATCACAAATCTTCTTTTTTTTCCTTCTAATATTTTGGAGTATCCAAATTTTGAAGAAGAAAGCATCGGATCGATTGTCGAAGAGCGATCAACACAGTGCTAGCATACTATGCTGATTTTCTGCATCAGGATCTCTAATCATGTTCATGGGCTCATGTGGATGACTCTTAGAGGCTGAATGCATGTGCAGCTCATGACTTCATCCTTAAGCTTGGATCAGTAAGTTTGAATGTCTAACTTGCTTAGGTAACAGATTTAATCTGTTATTTTATAGCTGCATTAGATGTAGTATAGATCTAGGTTGATATGATCAACCTTTTCTTTCTTATTTAATTTTTAATTTTTGGTTTAAACATCATGCAATAATCATATAATAAGATCTTAGATCTATGATATTTTAGATTAATTTTGATTGATTTTAATCTTTTGCTGCTTGATCTTGAAAAAGTTTCAAGATCTAGTCCTGAAATTCTAGATTTGGTTCCTACATGCATAGCAGCTGAAGAGGATTGGCGGAGGTTATGTTTGCACAAGGAGCTGTCAGGATGCACAATGATAGTGGGATTATGTAGGAGGGCATTGCAAGGGATTTGCTAAGGCTTGGGGCATCAAGGTGGAGATTGTGAGAATTTGTGGTGCTCCTAGGCCTTGGATGGCCACGAGAGGAGCCAGGATGTTGGCTCTAGGAAGACTAGGATAGGTGTGGTCCTAGGACTAAGACAGGAGTTATCCTAGGATGGAGGTGGTGTGTAGTGCTGCACAGGTTTGACGTCCAAGTGTTGAGAATCTTGAGAGGCTTGGTTGGTACTTCAGAGATCTAGGACACAAGATGGAGCAAGGAACCAAAGCCGAGGAATGAAGACTATAGAGAAGGAGTTATTCTGCAGATTAGTCGCCTCAATCTAAAACTAGATCGACTAAGTCTCAATGGATAGGCCTAACTGAGAGGTGTACCTTTGGGACTGTAGTCACATCATGCAATTGGATTGGCTCAGTCTGAAACTAAGTCAACCCAATCTCAAGTTAGCCGGCTCAGTCTCAGCACTGAGCCGGCTCAATGTATGGGTAGAGTTACGTAGAAGATCAGTTTAGGGCTAGGATAGAAACTTATCCTAGAGTTCTTAAGGCGTAGTTTGAGAGGACTTAAGAGGGTTAACTCATGTATGGATCAGGTTTACATCCAGGAGATGAGAGCATGGGAGACATGGGTGTACATGGGCTCGATGAGTGCTTTCATGTATTGAGTTAGCTAGGAGAGTTTTTGGTCGGGCCTAATGGCTATGTATAAATACATAGGTTGTATTAGGATTTTCATGGATGCAATGAATGCAGATCTTATCTTCCTCAATCTCTCTTCTCTCTTCTCTCTAGTATTGTTACCCTAGGTTCTTGAAGAAGCCCTAGATAGAGGGGAAACCTCCTTCAAGCCCAAGGGAGGCACCTTAATATAGATCTAGGTGGTGGATCTATGGTATGCTACCTTAGAGAATGTCAAAAATCTTCTATGGTCCATTCTAAAGATCCTAGGTTTTCTACAACATGGCATCAGAGAGGCACCAAGGAACAACAATTGATATCAGAGCTAGGTAATGCTATGGTGATGTCACAACACCACTATGTTTTATACGAAAATAAGTTGTATAAGAGATTGTATTCTTTGCCACTCCTCAAGTGTCTCCATCTTTCTGAAGCTAATTATGCTTTAAGAAAAATTCATGAAGGAATATGCATAAACCATCTGGAGGCTAGATCTCTATCTCATAAATTACTTCAGGAAAGATATTACTGGCCAACTATGCATCAAGATGCTATAGAATATACGAAGAAATGTGATCGATGTTAGAAGAATGCTAATATTCATAGACAGCCAGCCTCATAACTCACACCTCTAAGCGCTTCTTGGCCGTTTGCTAAATGGAGGATAGATATACTTAGGCCTTTTTTCATGATATCTGGACAACAAAAATTTCTCTTGGTAGTAGTGGACTATTTTACTAAATAGGTAGAGACCGAACCATTGGCAAAAATTACTAAAGCTAAGGTGCAAGACTTTATCTGGAAGTCAATAGTTTGCAGATTTAGCCTACCTCGGACTCTACTCACTGATAATGGACATTAATTTGCAGGAGCAAAATTTGTTGAGTTCTACAAAGATTTGAATATTTCACATCATTTCATATCTATGGCTCATCCTCAAGCAAATGGTGAGGTCGAGGTCACCAACAAAACTTTACATCAAGGGATAAATATGAGACTTGAAAGAGCAAAGAGAACTTGGGTGGATGAACTCTAACATGTGCTTTGGACTTACAAAACTACTCAAAGGTTGTCAACTGGAGAAACTTCTTTTGTATTGGCATTTAGAATAGAGGCAATCATTCCAGTTGAGCTTGGACTTCCTTCAGCACAAGCTGAAGCCTTCAATGAATAAAACAACTCATAAGACCTTAGGATAAATCTTGATCTATTGGAAGAAAAGCAAGAGAAGGCTCAGATCAGGATGGCAGCTTACAAGCAAAGGATAGCTCACTATTACAACTCCAGAGTTAGGAGCAAAATAGTCAAAGTGAAAGATCTAGTGCTTTGGCAGGTGGATGTTTCACCATCCTAGAATCAAGAAAAGTTCGCCCCGAATTGGGAAGGCTCTTACGAGGTCGTGGAAATCATTCGATCAAGAACTTATTACCTAAAAGAGTTTAGAGGGCCAACACTCCCACGGCCTTAGAATTCAAAAAATTTATGAATATACAATCAATGATCTTATCTCAATAAAATTTTCTTGCTTTAATGTCTTTGGTGCAAAATTATGATGACAGAAAATAACCCAACCGAACTTTATTTTTAAATGAAGTAGAAGATCTCTGATTATTTAAGGAAGGAGGTTAACCTTGTCATAGTGAGGGTGAAAGCCTTCGAATTATTTAAGATTGGAGGTTAACCTCATCATAATGAGGGTAAAGGCCTCCAGTTATTTAAGATAGGAGGTTAACCTTGTCATAGCGAGGGTAAAGGCTTTCGGTTATTTAAGACAGGAAGTTAACTCCATTCAAACGATAAGAAAAGGACTTCATCCTAATGCAAAGAATATAACAGCCTAAACACCCAAATAGGAAAAGTTCATTTTCAAACTACATCCAAAGGTCTTCGTCTACAGGCATGGGGGACATTTTATGGTAAACTGAAGTCGTGATTATGAGGTAACTCTACAATTGTAAACCTCAAAAAAGTGATGAATTCTATAAGTACGTAATTAAGACAAGGTTATGAAAAAAGCAAAAGGAATGATGTTTTATTAAAATAAAGTTCAATAGATGTGATGGTCCGCAAAGATCGATTACAAAAAAAAAAAGTCCTACTCAGACTTGGACTTCGGGCTACTGGCTCTGGCCATCACAAGGGCTTGCTTCAAGTCAATTATTTTCTCCTCGAGTTCTCGCCTCATCACCAAACTCTCGCCCAATAATTTTTGAGACCTTCAAAAGTCTGCTTCAACTTCTCTCAATCTCTTCCTTGGAACGATTGATTCGGCCTCGGCTTCCATTACAATGCCTTCCTAATAAACCATCTGATTCTTTTGCTGCTGTAGCTTGATCTTTTCTTCCCATAGGTCTCATATAAGTCTTCCAGGGTTTTTCTTAAGGAAAGGGTCTCGTCTGAATCTCTATTAGAGCTAACCTTGGCTCTCTCTGCCAATAGCTTTTGAAGTCGCATCACTTTGGCATTTACAGTTTTGAGTTTCTTCCTGTAATTGTTGATTTGCTCACACCAACCAATTCGGTAGGAGTCATACGCCCTTTCAGCATCCAGTAGCTATTATTGAAGATCCAAAATTTTTTTTGACCAATCCCAACCATACTCCTCTTAGTTAGTAGACCATGGCCAGCTTCCTTCCAACAATTTGGATCTTCTCTCTTGTTGCTGTTAGATATATGTGCCCTAGAAGCCAGAATTGGCTGACACTTGTAATACACTTCTAGGGGCAAAATTATAATTTTAGGTAAAATCAATAAAATGGGTTATTTTCTATCACATACGTGTATTTAGTGTCTGTGATACATCCTTTGAGTTAATGATAATGATAATTCATATTTTCAAGAGTTGAAAATTTAAGACATGAATAATCATTATTAACTCATAAAATGCTCCCGACCATAGGATCATCACGAGGATGGTGATTGATCTGGAAGGTTGGTGTACAATCGCTTCTCTTTAGTAGATGAGTCTTGAGTCTACGGTGTGGAGACACCGGAGCGAGAGTACAGGTACTCGTTAGAGAATGAGGGCACTGAGCGTGACCACCTCGAGTAGTCATTAGGAAGTCTACCTTCTCGTCAATGACTGACTCGATGCTGCAGTAGGTGTGTCTGGTTCTTTGACCTGAGGTGCATCGACAGTTCACCTTGAGGGTGTTATAGTTTGACTACACCATAACTCGGTCTCCTAGCCATATGGAACCTGAGGTGTATGTTGGCTATAGCATGTTCATTGTAGGAACTGGATTGCATCAAGATGGAATCTATCTACCTCGGTGGTAGAGGAGCAGCCCTATGATGATCATGAGAATCAAGTCCAGAAGCCCATGGCCATGGCAGAGTGAAATAATAGAAAGAGTTTCTATTTAGATTTTCACATCGGACTTGAATCGAATGATTACATCATATGACAGAGACTAGGGTTTGACGAGTTCACCTTAACCCTAATCTGATCGGGCTCAAGATAGAAGAACTTAATCACACAGGTAGCTGCACCAAGAGGTTTGCATTCAGCTCTGATGGGTTGCCACCATATACTGCTAGGTGTCACTGGTGGATTTTGGGAGCAATTAGAATGATTTAGATGATCGAATCATTCTAGCTGTTCGAATCAGAAGAGTTTCTGATCCATCGAAAGGAGTTTCGATGATGTCGATGATAGAGATCATGACATATCCCATTATCCATATAGAACTGAACCTAACTGGGTCACACAAATAAGAGTTTGAATCTGGTGATCATCAATTGAACTAATCCAGTTCAATTGATCTGAATGAGATTCAATTAGGTTCAAGAAAATCGTGCTAGCACTCGATTGAACCTAACGTTCTTCTTTTACTATCATAAATAGTTGTCCTGACTGAGCCAAAGGAGTTTGTGCTCATCAGAGGCCTTCACTTGGTCTGACTGGAGTTTGTCCAGATCAAAAAAGGGTTGTCTTATTTTGTAAGATAATACCTACCATTTTTGGTCACCTGCCATTTCTCGTCCTTTGACTTTGGTCAAAAGTTGACCTTTGACTGGTCAAATGTTGACCATTGAAACTTTGACTTCTGTCCATATGTCATGCACCTATTGGAGAGCTGGTGGAGGCCTATCCCCCTGCCAGAACCTGGCAAGGAGGAGGGCGCATGCCATCCTTCGCGTGAGCCCAAGCTGGAGGTGCCTAGGAGTCCCTGTTGGATAGGGACTCCATCTCCTTTTTGGATTTTGATTAGAATTCTCCAAAGAACCATGTTTGACTGGTCTTAGGTGCTATCTAAGGAGAAATCCAAGGGACTCTATTCCCACCAATCAGATTTAAATCTGATTTCACAAAGCATTGTGATTGGTTTGGAAGAAGAGGACTTGGATCACGCTTAGTCTATAAATAAGATCCTGCGCCCAACTCAAAGTGCAATTGAGATTTCCATGCCCCAAGGCTACCTCTCCTCACCTCCTCCATGCTAAAGCATCTTCTCCCTCTCCTCTCCATGTCCAAAAGTGCTTTAAGTTCTTGGTTGGTGCAATCCAGACAAGAGAAAGGCGACTAAAAGCTAGAAGGCTGCACTGCTGCAAAGGACAACTGCTGATCTTGGAAAGGCATTTTGAAGATCCTCCAGATCAAATCCAGATCTGATTTCTAAAGACATGATAGAGAAGAAGAGGATCTCTAGATTCAGCTGGAGTGGATATCGGTAGAGGCCAGGCACTTGCGTGGCTAGATCCAGAACCTTCCGCTGCTTACAGGATCATCAACGGGTAATAAAATTACCCTACACAAGGTAAATTAAATTTGATTTAATTTATTTAGATTTTATTTTTATTATTAGAATAATAAGGATCAGATATGAAATATTTTTAGATTGTTAGGATCAAAAAGAAATCTCTCTCCC
>QRFJ01000257.1:219215-413815 GCA_006176705.1 Cocos nucifera | reverse complement strand
AGAAGATGTGCCCTAGTACACCTAAGGAAATAGAATGCATGAGCAAGATCCCTTATGCTTCTACAATAGGGAGCCTCATGTATGCCATGCTATGTACACGACCTGATATAGCCCATGCTGTGAGTGTCACAAGCAGATATCAGTCAAATTCAGATGAAGAACACTGGACTTCTATGAAATGTATCCTTAAGTACTTAAGAAGAACTAAGGATATGATGTTGGTCTTTGGTAACGGAGAACTCCAAGTCTAGGGATACACAGACTCGGATTTCATGTCCGATGTAGATGATCGAAAGTTGACATCTTGGAGTCTGTTTGTGTGCAATGGTGGTGCTGTCAGTTGGAAGAGTTCCAAGCAAACTATGATAGCAGATTCCACCATGAAAGTAGAATATATTGCTGCATCAGAGGCTGCGAAGGAAGCATTCTGGTACAAGAAGTTTGCTGCAGAAATTGGAGTAATGCCATCAGATGCCATTCCTCTATACTGCGACAACAATGGTGCCATAGCCCTTGCTAAGGAGCCGAGGTCTCACCAAAAATCCAAGCACATTGAGCGGCGATACCACCTCATCCGCGATTACCTCGAGAAGGGTTACATCGAGGTCGAGAGAGTTGACTCCACAAACAATGTGGCAGACCCGCTTACAAAGCCATTGGGCCAACTAAAGATCGAAGCCCACCTTGAGAAGATGAAACTAAGACTTGTAGTCAATTGGCTTTAGGACAAGTAGAAAATTGTTAGATATATGTGCCCTAGAAGCCAGAATTGGCTGACACTTGTAATACACTTCTAGGGGCAAAATTATAATTTTAACTAAAATCAATAAAATGAATTATTTTCTATCACATATGTGTATTTAGTGTCTGTGATACATCCTTTGAGTTAATGGTAATGATAATTCATATTTTCAAGAGTTGAAAATTTAAGACATGAATAATCATTATTAACTCATAAAATGCTCCCGACCATAGGATCATCACGAGGATGGTGATTGATCTGAAAGGTTGGTGTACAATCGCTTCTCTTTAGTAGATGAGTCTTGAGTCTACGGTGTGGAGACACCGAAGCGAGAGTACAGGTACTCGTTAGAGAACGAGGGCACTGAGCGTGACCACCTCGAGTAGTCATTAGGAAGTCTACCTTCTCGTCAATGACTGACTCGATGCTGCAGTAGTGTGTCTGGTTCTTTGACCTGAGATGCATCGGTAGTTCACCTTGAGGGTGTTATAGTTTGACTACACCATTACTCGGTCTCCTAGCCATACGAAATCTTGAGGTGTATGTTGGCTATAGCATGTTCATTGTAGGAACTGGATAGCATCAAGATGGAATCTATCTACCTCAGTGGTAGAGGAGCAGCCCTATGATGATCATGAGAATCAAGTCCAGAAGTCCATGGCCATGGCAGAGTGAAATAATAGAAAGAGTTTCTATTTAGGTTTTCACATCGGACTTGAATCGAATGATTACATCATATGATAGAGACTAGGGTTTGACGAGTTCACCTTAACCCTAATCTGATCGGGGCTCAAGATAGAAGAACTTAATCACACAGGTAGCTGCACCAAGAGGTTCGCATTCAGCTCTGATGGGTTGCCACCATATACTGCTAGGTGTCACTTGGTGGATTTTGGGAGCAATTAGAATTATTTAGATGATCGATCATTCTAGCTATTCGAATCAGAAGAGTTCTGATCCATCGAAAGGAGTTTCGATGATGTCGATGATAGAGATCATGACATATCCCATTACCATATAGAACTGAACCTAACTGGGTCACACAAACAAGGGTTTGAATCTGGTGATCATCAATTGAACTAATCCAATTCAATTGATCTGAATGAGATTCAATTAGGTTTAAGGAAATCATGCTAGCACTCGATTGAACCTAACGTTCTTCTTTTACTATCATAAATAGTTGTCCTGACTAAGCCAAAGGAGTTTGTGCTCATTTAGAGGCCTTCACTTGGTCTGACTGGAGTCTGTCCAGGTCAGAAAAGGGTTGTCTTATTTTGTAAGACAATACCTACCATTTTTGGTCACCTACCATTTCTCGTCCTTTGACTTTGGTCAAAAGTTGATCTTTGACTAGTCAAACATTGACCATTAATACTTTAACATCTGTCCACATGTCATGCACCTATTGGAGAGCTGGTGGGGGCCTGCCCCCCTGCCAGAACCTGGCAAGGAGGAGGGCGCACGCCACCCTTGGTATGAGCCCAAGCTAGAGGTGCCTAGGAGTCCCTGTTAGACAGGGACTCCATCTCCTTTTTGGATTCCAATTAGAATTCTCCTAAGAACAAAGTTTGATCGGTCTTAGGTGCCATCTAAGGACGAATCCAAGGGACTCTATTCCCACCAATCATATTTTGGTCCGATTTCATAAAGGGTTGTGATTGGTTGGGAAGAAGAGGAGTTGGATCATGCTTAGTCTATAAATAAGATCCTGCACCCAACTCAAAGTGCAATTGAGATTTCCACGCCCCAAAGCTGCCTCTCCTCTCCTCCTCCATGTCAAAGCATCTTCTCCCTCTCCTCTCCACATCCAAAAGTGTTTTGGATTCCTGGTTGGTGCAATCCAGATGAGAGAAAGATGAGTGAAAGCTAGAAGGCTGTGCTGTTGCAAAGGACAACTGCTGATTTTTGAAAAGCATTTTGAAGATCCTCCAGATCAGATCCATATCTAATTTTTGAAGATGTGATAGAGAAGAAGAGGATCTCCAGATCTAGCCTGAGTGGATATCGGTAGAGGCCAGGCACTTGTGTGGCTTGACCCAGAACCTTCCACTACTTATAGGATCATCAATGGATAATAGGATTACCCTACATCAAGGTAAATTAAATTTTATTTAATTTATTTAGATTTTATTTTTATTATTAGAATAATAAGGATCAGATCTAAAATATCTCAGATTTGATTAGGATCAAAGAAAAAATATTTTGAATTATATCTCTTGATCCGATCAGATCTGAACGTACCTGGTTTGGGAAATCTGGATTTTCCTTCAACAGTTGCATTAAGCTCAACTTCAAAAGAACCCATCTTTGTGGTTAACGCCTAGGTTTTATCGCTAGTGAGCCTTTTAATTTCCTCAAGTTCCTCCTTCAAGTGATTCTTTTTATTGGTATATTCTTTAAAATCCCTTTTGCATGCCTGATGGAGGCGATTGATCTCTATGGAAGCCTTAGTGTAACTCTTTCACGACTTTTGAAGCTTGCCTTCAGTTTTCTTTAGCTTTTACTAAGTTGATGAACTTTTTTTTTTAAAACTTTTAATAAGACACTTTAAGAGGATACCCTGAGGCAAAGGATCGGCTTCAAGTGGAGACTGCATTTAATGTGCAAAGTGCATCATAATATAGGTATTGCAAAAAGAAAGAAAATTACTTTCATTAATCAAAATGATTTTGTAGAAGAAAGTGGAAGGAAAAGAAAAAATACAATTATTAAAGACCTCCAACCTCTGGAGGAGAAATAGTGGATGAGCTTGGTGCAGCTTTGGTAGTCTCAGGCCCAAGGATAGGTTTAGTAATTGCAGCGGTAAGCTCAGCAGGGGGCTTCATCACCAGTAGTGGAAGGTCCAGCTTCATTGCTAAAAGACTCTATCAGGGAATCTAGGTCTACCTCCAAGAACTTCTCAGCAATCTTTCTCTGGTAGGTCTTGAAACCCTTAAGGAAGGCCTCCTAGGCGAAAGCTACCTTGATATCCACCATTGCTTTTGAAGACTTGAAGGATTCAATAGCCTACTCCCTCTTTAAGTTGATCTCCACCTCAGCCCTCTTTCGCTTGTTCTCCTCCAAAATTAGAGCAGCCTTCAGTTCTACTAAGGTTTGCTCATCCCTCCAATGTGTCTCTTGAAAGCACTCAACTTTGGTAGAGTGAGTCTCCCTCAGGCGCTCAACCTCAGATCAGCATTCTTGGATTTCACCTGGGCTTCTTTGATTACTTTTGAAGCCTCAGCTTTGCAGTGGCTCAGAACATCCCCATAGGTGTACACATGATGCCCCAGTTGCAAGTGATAAGTGGTAAAAATATACTAATAAAAGTATTAAATTATAAAATAAATTAATTTATTTTTTTTTAAATTAATATTTTTATTAATCTTATATAGGAAAGAAGGCCACCAATATGAAGATTTTATTTTTTTGGTTCAGATGAAATAAATTTCAGGCAAAATGGACTTCAAACGAGCCCAAAATTGAATTTTTTTTAAAAAAAAAAGTCAATCCGGTTCAAACTGGTTCAGAAAAACTGGCTCAGTAGATTGCCCGATCTGACCACACCCAGTACACTGACCCGCTGATATAATGCTGATGCCAAGCTGACATCAGCATTTTTTGCAGTGCACGGTGGACCATTTGGAGGTATTTTAGGGATTTCACATGGAGAAGCGCGCTCTGATTGGCTGAAGAATGCAGCGGTCCATGCATCTACAGATGGTAATTTGAGAATTTTGTCTGATCCGATGGGCGTCTTTCATTGGGATTTGATTGGATGGCCGAAATGCATGCACTAATGAACGACATCCGCAGCTCCCGGTCGAGATCCAATGGTTGAGATTCATCCTGACTTTAAACTAAAGATCAGAAGCTTTCTTGTGCACAATCTAATTGCCCAAATTTGATCTTCAAGGCTGATCTGATGGTCCAAATAAATTTTGACTTGATTTGGGATTTTAAGATGATTTTTGGACCATTTGATAAACATCCAACGGTTAGAATTGATCCAAGATTCTTTTTGAGTTGTTTTGAGAGTTTTAAACCTAATTTTCAATAGGATTTTGGTGGAAAATCCACCTCTCAGCCTATAAAAAGGTTTGTTTCCAAAGAAAAGAAAAAAAAAAGAGGGGAGATAGTGAAAAAAAGAAAAAAAAAAAGAAGAGAAAGAGAGGAGAGAGGTAGAAAGAGAAGAGAGATTTTTGAGAGAAAAGGAAGGATTTTTAATTTTTTTTTTCTTTCGACAATCAGAACATTAATCAAGGAGCTTCTTTTCTTCTTCATCAAGTTCTCCACACCAACAGCGATGGACAATCAATTTTAGCAATTAAATAGTCTAATTTCTTATTATTTTTATTTTATTTGCTATTTTTGAACTTGTTATCATGAACTAAATTTTCTTTTACTAAGGCTAAGGTGTAGCCACTCTTTTGATGCAATATTCAGTATGATTTATTTTTAATTTTAAATTTTATTCATGAGGAGTATATAAATCTAATCTTAATGCTTTTAGATTACTGGCCATCTTCTAATTGATCTGATGAACATAGATGTTACGGACCAAGTACATCTATGTTATTGCTTCTTGATTATATACCTTGTATTATGAATCAAATTAGAATTCATATGCATGCAGAAATTTTAGTGTGCTTTGGATGCAGCATATTTTAATTAGAGGGTTTCACAAAACTTAATGCATTAATATTTATTTAAATTACACCTGGACCAAAGGATAATTAATAAATATTGATAGTTTTGCTATGCCTGGACCAAAGGGTAGTGAATAAATTAGGAGACTCCACCATCACATGAAATAAAATTAATCTAATAATCTGAATATTGTATTGACTGAGTTGGTGAACCGATTGCCTTAGTAATACATTGCTCTTAAGTTTAAAATCCTAATAATTACACTCTCTCTATTTTCTTAAAATTTTTAATTATTTTTTTATTTTATTCTTTAATTTCTTATTCTCATAAATCAGTCTTCTAAATAAAGCATAGGAAAGAGCTTTTCAGTACTTATTTTTCAATCCTCTAGGGATGATACTCTACTCATTCACTTTATTACTTGATCGACTGGTGCACTTGCCATAGCTATAGATTAGCACGCATCAAGTTTTTGGCACCGTTCCTAGGAATTGTATCTAAAATAATATTAAAATTTTGATCCTAGCTTTACTTCAAAATTTTATTTTAAATTTTTATTATTATTTTATTTTTTTTGAAAAAAAAAATTGTTCAATGCATGACACGTACTGGACATAGTAACTTACTACCTTTAGATCCAAAAATTGAAGAAACCATTAGGAGACTACAACAAGAAAGAAACATGGCAGCTGAAGATCCTAACGACATCAATCTAGGATTGGATATGGCGATCGAAGGACAGCATGAAGCTATTCGATCAGTACATCATCCATTAAATGATTACATCACACCATCTATAGTTGATGCAGCTTCGAGCATCAGGAGACCGTCGTGTACGAGCAAACAACTTTGAAATAAAATCGACGATGATCCAGATGATTCAATCAACTGTCCAATTCAGTGGACACGTGCATGATGATCCGAATGCCCATATTTCTAACTTTCTTGAACTTTATGATACTTTTAAAATTAATGGGGTGTCGGATGATGCTATTAGATTAAGGTTATTTTCTTTCTCTTTATGGGACAAAGCTAAAAGTTGGCTTCATTCTCTTTCTGTAGGTTCTATCATAACTTGGGATGTCCTAGCCCAAAAATTCTTAGCCAAGTACTTTCCACCTTCCAAGACTGCCAAGATGCGCAACGATATCACTTCTTTTATGCAGATGGACATGGAGACACTATATGAGGCTTGGGAGCATTTCAAGAAATTGCTGAGAAGATGTCCACATTATCAACTACCCGTATGGCTTCAGGTACAAACTTTCTATAATGGTTTATCTCCTACTAATCATTCTATGATTGATGCGGTAGTAGGAGAAAGAATTAATCAAAAAATGAAGGAAGAAGCCTTCGATTTGATCGATGAGATGGCATCAAATAGCTATCAGTGGCAGATAGAATGCATGATGCCAAAAAGACTAGCAGCTGTGCAGGGAGTAGATTGCATGCCAACCTTACTAGCTGAAATTGCAGCCCTTAGAGCTGAAGTCAACAACTTGAAGGGAATAGCTATGCATGTTCAGAGCATCACTTGTGACCTATGCGGAGGAGGACACGATACGATCAATTGCCAGACAGGTAATCCTTTTGCTAAAGCAACTGATACAGCTAATTATGTTAGTAATTTTTTCAAGCCACAATAAAACAATCCCAACTCCAAAACATACAATCAAGGGTGGAGACGGTACCCAAATTTCTCATGGAGTAATCAAAATGTAGAATAAAAGCCACCCTGGGGATTTAAGTACCTGAAAAGAAGTCCAACATGGAAGAGCTGATGGTCAAATTTATGCAAAACCAAGAAGCAACTATAAAAAATTTACAAGCCAAACTTAGATAAGACCAAGCAGCAGCAATTCGAAACTTGGAGATGCAAATAGGTCAAATGGTTAAGATAATCTCTGAGAGACCTCAAGGATCCTTATCCAGCAACACGAAAATCAATCCAAGGGAGCAAGTCAATGCTATCACCCTAAGAAGTAGTACAAAGCTGGAGGAGCAACATCAGCAGAAAGAGACTGAAGAGCAAACTAGAAATAAGGAACCATCAACTAAAATTTATTAGTCACCAAAACAACCAGCAGATGGATGGTCTTCAGGTATACGGTTTGCTGATCCAAATGTACAGCCCTACGTACCGCCACTACCATTCCTAGAGAGATAAATACAGTATCTAGATAAGAAATTTTATAACTTTTTCATAATTTTAAAGAATTTATATATTAATATTCCTTTTGTAGATGCTATCACTCAAATGCCCAAGTATGCCAAGTTTCTCAAAGAAATTCTAATAAATAAGAAAAAGTTGAAGGAGCATGAGAGAACAAATTTGAATGAAGAATGCTCAGTAATACTTTAGAATAAATTACCACAGAAGCTAAAAGATCCAAGAAGTTTTACTATCCCCTGCATTATTGGTGCTTGTAGTTTTGATAAAGTTTTATGTGATTTAGGAGCAATTATTAATCTCATGCCTTTTTTTATTTTCAGGAAGCTAGGTCTAGGAGAACCGAAGCCTACCACTATTACTCTTCAATTAGCCGACAGATCCATTAAATATCCAAGAGGTATAGTGGAGGATATCTTGGTAAAGATAAACAAGTTTATTTTTCCTATTGATTTTATTATTTTTAATATGAAAGAAGACTATGATGTACCCCTTATTTTAGGGAGACCCTTTTTAGCTACTGAAAGAGCTTTAATAGATGTTCAACAAGAAAATTTAATTCTTAGAATCCAAGACGAACAAGTTACTTTTAATGTTTACAAAGATACTAAACATCCTGATGATAATCAAACTTATTTTCTATTTGATATTATTGACAATTCAGTATATGAGAATTCTATAGAAAATAGATTTGAGACTATAAAAGCTAGCAATGTCCAATTGAAAAAGGGCTCGATCAAACATGAAAATATTCTAATTGAAGTGGCACCAGATTGATCTACTTTAGAACTCAAAGAAAGTAAAGAAGAAGACTATAAATCAAAACTTCTAGATAGGTTGTTTCTTTTTTTTTTAGTTTTGATCATTTTTCTTTTCTTTTATTATTCCTCTTTTATTACTTTGGTGTGTATTTTCAATTTTGCAGAAAAAAATCAATGAGAGCTCAAGCAAAATTTCAAAGCTCCAAAGAACCAGACTGAACCAAATTAGGTATATTCCTTCCTATCCTTTATTGAACCCTTTATTTTTCTTTCTCCATTAAGACAATATAGAATAAGTTAGGGGGTAAAAAAAAAAAAAAACCATGTGTCAAGAAGAAAATCCTGAGAAAGATAGACTGGATAAGTGAAAAAAGATAGAATTATTTGCTAATGAATGTAACGGTTAAAGAAATAGATTAGTTGGTTGAGTTTTATTAGCCTACTTAGGTCATTAAAAGACTATTAGCACTTCTAATTGCACATGCACACTAACAAGGCAAAGTAGGTATTGATTATAAGGCCAACTAAGGAGTCAATTATTACTAAAAATTAATAATTAATATACATGCTAATCAAAGAAACTTGAATTTAAGGAAAGAGCTACCTACCTAAAAATAAAGTGCAAAAGATAGAGTATATATGGATTGCCTAAAGCAAAGAGCTACCTACCTAAAAATAAAGTGCAAAAGATAGAGTATATATGGATTGCCTAAAGCCTAGTAACTAGGTCTCTGCACCTAGGTCAAGGATGAAAATTCAGGTAAAATGGTGAAGGAAAGGCCAGGATGCTTAGCAAAAAAAAAAAAAAAAAAGTTAGTCATCACGTAAAATGGTGAAGGAAAGGCCAGGATGCTCAGCAAAAAAAAAGTTAATTCATGAGTATAAAATTGAGAATGTATAAAAAATTGACCAAAATAGGTGATAAGAGAGGATACTTTTGTTCTTTTAATTTAACACTAAAATGCTAAAGTTAGTCATCACGAACATAAGTACTATAGATCTTTGATGTATTCTAAGAAAGTTTTTAATTATATTGACTGAAAAATTTGCTTCTGAAACTCAATGCTTAATTAGCAGTATTTTCTAAACTTTTTGACCTTTAGTCCTAGATTTTATCTTTTTGATGGATAATCTTATTGAAACATGGTATTAAATAAAATATTGCTAAAGGACTAGTAATGACTAAGTTGGAGGGTGTGATAAGTGGTAAAAATATACTAATAAAAATATTAAATTATAAAATAAATTAATTTAATTTTTAAAAATTTGATATTTTTATTAATCTTATGTAGGAAAGAAGGTGACCAATATGAACATCTTATTTTTCTGATTCAGATGAAATAAATTTCAAGCAAAATGGACTTCAAACGAGCCTAAAATTGAACTTCAAAAAAAAAAAGTCAGTCCGGTTCAAATTGGTTCAGAAAAATTGGCTCAGCAGACCATCCGATCCAACCGCACCCAGCAGACCAACCCGCTGATGCAACGCTGACACCAAGCTGATGTTAGCATTTTTTGCAGTGCATGGTGGACCATTTGGAGGGTATTTCGGGGATTTCACGTGGAGAAGTGTGATCCGATTGGCTCAAGAATGCGGTGGTCCATGCAACATCGGGCTCATGCATGGTCTATAGAGGGTAATTTAGAAATTTTGTCTGATCCAACGGGCGCCTTTCACTGGGATTTGAACAGACGACCGAAATGCATGCGCTAATGAATGGCATCCACAGCTCCTGATCGAGATCCAATGGTTGAGATTCATCCCAACTTTAAACTAAAGATTAGAAGCTTTCCTGTGCATGATCTGACGGCCCAGATTTAATCTTCAAGGTTGATCTAATGGCCCAAATGAATTTCGACTTGATTTGGAATTTTAAGATGATTTTTGAATGATTCTTGGACCGTTTGATCAACATCCAACAGTTAAAATTGATCCAGGATTCTTTTTGAGTTATTTTGAGAGTTTTAAACTTAATTTTTAATAGAATTTTGGTGGAAAATCCACCTCTCATCCTATAAAAAGGTTTGTTGCTGAAGAAAAGAAAAAAGAAAATAGGGGAGATAATAAAAAAAAAGAAAAAGAAAAAGAAGAGAAAGAGAGGAGAGAGGTAGAAAGAGAAGAGGGATTTTTGAGAGAAAAAGAAGGATTTTTAATTTTTTTTCTTCTTCCCAACATTGATCAAGGAGCTTCTTTTTTTCTTCACCAAGTTCTCCGCACCAAGAGCGATGGACAATCAATTTTAGCAATTAAACAGTCTAATTTCTTATTGCTTTTTATTTTATTTGCTGTTTTTGAACTTGTTATCATGAACTAAATTTTTTTTTACTAAGGCTAAGGTGTAGCCACTCTTTTGATGTAATATTCAGTATGATTTATTTTTAATTTTAAATTTTATTCATGAGAAGTATATAAATCTAATCTTAATACTTTTAGATTACTGACCATCTTCTAATTGATCTGATGAACATAGATGTTACGGACCAAGTACATCTATGTTATTGCTTCTTGATTATATACCTTGTATTATGAATCAAATTAAAATTCATATGCATGTGGGAATTTTAGTGCACTTTGGACGCAGCATATTTTAATTAGAGGGTTTCACAAAACTTAATACATCAATATTTTTTTAAATTACACCTAGATCAATGGGTAATTAATAAATATTGATAGTTTTACTATGCCTAGACCAAAGGTTAGTGAATAAATTAGGAGACTCCACCGTCACATGAAATAAAATTAATCTAATAACTTGAATATTGTATTGACTGAGTTGGTCAATCGATTGCCTTAGTGATGCATTGCTCTTAAGTTTAAAACCCTAATAATTATACTCTCTCTATTTCCTTAAAATTTTTAATTATTTCTTTATTTTGTTCTTTAATTTCTTATTCTCATAAATCGGTCTTCTAAATAAAGCATAGGAAAGAGCTTTTCAGTATTTATTTTTCAATCCTCTAGGGATGATACTCTACTCATTTACTTTATTACTTGATCGACTGATGCACCTGCCATAGCTATAGATTATTATGCATCAGCAAGCAATAAGGTATGAATTGTGGTTGAAGTAACCAATAACTAACTAAAGAAAGAAGCTAATTACCTCGAGGAAGGCTGCATAAGAGTCTCGCAATCGATCTTCATCACTCAGGTTAACCATCTTCTCAAGGAGGTTGGGAAGGAAATAACCTTCCATCAAGGGCTAGACAACAACCAATTGTCCAAGGAATCCAGCTTTGGGCTGGAGTTGTTGTTGCCACCAGATCCTCTTGCACTCATTTTAACTTTCCTGATAGTGATTTTGTTTTTCTTCCCTACCACTCCACCCTCCTCAGAGGGTGCAAGGATGGTAGCTTCGTCGGGTGAAACTAACCTGGGTGCAGTTGCAACAACTTCTGGAGTCTAGAAAGTTTGGGTCGGCACGGTCGAGTTTGGGTCTTCAACCCTTTAATGTTTCCCCTGATGAACTACCCTTTCTTTTAATGGATTGGATCCTTTGGGTGAGTCAGTTCAATTCTTCTGGAGACATTTTTGTAGCAGTAAGAAAACTAGTTAGAAGATAGAACAAAGCATTACCAATAATACAATGACGTATACCAACTAGATTCAGAGAACTAAGATCGAGATTAAACAAATTTTGAGTATCTAGTAGTTGGGACACTAGAGGAGCTCGATAGTTCCTCAGCTTATTGGCCAAATCCAAATCATCTCTTTCTAAACTTGGGGCTTGACAGATAGAATCCCTCAACTGCACCCAAGGAGGAAGTCCTAACTTAAGAGATGGGCATGAAACAAAGAAAAATTTTTTCTTCCAATTATGAATGGAAGAAGGGACACCTTTAAGCAACCCCTTCTTATCAAACTAGGGGGATAGGCACCACCAATCCCTGGCAGTAGGATGGTGTTTAAAGGTATAATAGTTGTAGAACAAGAAAATAGTTGGACACAAAGGGAGAGAAAATCTATGACGTACTTGAAAGAATTTGGAACCATGAAAGCAAAAAAAATGTCTAAAAATTAAAAAAGGGCTATAACAAAAGAAGCAATTGGGAGATGGAGTCTAGCATGAAGAGCTTCGGTATACAAACAGAAGCGAACCAAAAGAGGAGCACAAGCTCGGCCACTTGGCCCGAGAAGCTCCCAATTCATACTCCAAAGGCACCCCATATTGAATCCTTATTAGAGAAAGGTTTTTAGAGTGCAAGGTGTTGGGAATTGTGTTCTAAAGTCAATCGTCAGTCTGTTGATGGTTGAGCTATTTTAGAATTATAATTAATTTATTAATTAATAAAAATATTTTGGCATCTTTTTCATCATAAGTTTATATCTTCTAATAAACTTCTTTGTTGTGATGAAGTCCTTAGGACTATTTAGTTTTGATAAAAAGAAAATTTATCGATTAGTTCTTAAATTTGTTCACGATCAAATGATAGACTGTTAATTAGGACAACAGCGTCTATCGAGCATAGATCGCTATATGCCATATAGATTGGTTGTCTTCTTAACCAAGAAGTATGGAGACATTGGAATGGCATACAGGTGAGATGTATGGGTACATCATCATTGAACGTGACCAACTCCAGAGCATTCTACTATCAAGAATGTCTTTGATGGGATATAGGTATAAGTATCCCTTAGAACTGAGATCACCTCAGTGACTTGCAAGCAACTCACTATGCTTTGATACCGGACTAACTGAATTTCTAATTCAACAACGGAAGGCTTCTGGGCATAGTCAAGTACTTGCATAGTCGGAGTGTGATCAAGATGGAATTGACCACTCCAAAAGTTGGAGAAGAATGTATCACTGTATTTTAATATAGCAAAACATTGGCCAGGGTAATCCATTAGATGAATTTGATATTTTGAAATATAATGTGGACAACCTGATCAGAGTTAACAATTGAACTCTGAGTTATCCTATGAGCATTATGGTCAAGAGGATGAATTATATGAAAACTGTATCCACATGGGTTCTAAATTTGGTATTCTACACCTTCAACCTATCCGACCGTCGGGTATCATTGCTAGATGGTCACTTCGATTGGTATAAAAATTTATTCTTGTGCTACCGACTTAGGTTTGAACCTATGAGGTCATATACATTAAAGCTTATGATCTACTCGGATGGTTGATTAACGATTAAGAATCATTCTAGGGTTAAACAATCAATATGATTGGTGTTTAACCTAGTGCAAGTGTTGCAGAAGGATCGATTAGCAATTAGATTGCTAATTGGCTTAATTTGATTAATCAAATAAGTTGAGATTAAGTCTAATTAAATATGATTTAATTAGATTTGGTTTGGGCTTGATTGGATCAAGTCTAATTGGTTTATTGGATAAGCCAAGTGCAAGGAAGAACTAGTCCTAGTCTAACTAGGATTCGGATTAACCTAATTTTTTAATTTAATTAAAAAATAAATTAGAATTAAATTTAATTTAATCTAATTTAATTAAATTCTTAAATGGATTAAGATCTTATTTAATTATATTGATTTAATCTTGATTTTATTTGGTTAAAAGATCTTGTTTGACCAAGTCAAAATAGGAGTCCTAGTGTGACTAGGACTCTCTATCACTTGCACCACTTATTCCTCATGCCCTATGCCCTTTTTTGTTTTATTTCTTACATGAAAATTCTTCACTCCCATGGCTTCTCATGCCCTCTTTCTCTCCTCCTTTTCTCATAAGGCAATTTATTGGAAGACCAAGTCAAAAGAGGAGTTAGTTTTGCTAAGGATTCTATGAGATAGAATCCTTGTTAACCAAAACACCTTCCCTTGAGAGCCACCCTCTCTTTTAATTAATTCTTCTCTTATTCTATGAAAATAATCTCCTTTTCTGTGCAGCCTCCCTTGCTGGACCATGCCAATAATTGTGGAGGAGGTGCCCAAGAGTTGGGCGCCCCAAAAGCTTCCCATGTTTGGACATTCCTAGTCTAGGATTTTAATCTAACTTGGAGTCCTTTTCTTTTATTTATTGGATGAATTTTATTCTAATTTTTTCATAAAATATATAGATTTGGGAGAAATTTAGGGTGTGCAAAAATCAGAGGAAGAGGGTCTTTGGGCATGGGGTTTTATAGGCACCAAACTAGGTGTCTAGGTGAGAGAAAAGAGCAGAAGAAGAGGGTCTTCTTCTAGAGCTGTTTTATTTTCAATCTCTCTTCTTTTTTTTTTTTAAACCTTTTTTGAGAGAGTCTCAGATTAGTATACTCTCATCATTCTTCTCATATTTGGAAGAGTCTAAATTTTGAAGATGAGAGCATCGGATCAACCGTCAAAGAAGGATGAGCGCAGTACTAGCATGCTGTGCTGATTTCCTGCATCGAACTTCAGAACATAGATCGTAGGCTCATGTGGATGACTCCTAGAGGTTGGATGCATGTGTGGCTCATGACTTCATCCTCAAGCCTGGATCAGCAAGCTAGAATGTCTAACTTGCTTAGGTAATAGATGTGATCTATAAACTTCATACCTACATTTGTAGTGTAGATCTAGGTTGATTTGATCAACCTTTTCTTTCTTATTTAATTTTAATTTTTGATTTAATATCATATCTTGATCATGTAATAGATTTGAGATCTATATATTTATATATTTATTTAAATATATATTTAATTTATTTAAATCTTTCGCTGTAAGATCTTGAAAAAGTTTCAAGATTTACTTGTAAAACCCTAGATCTAGTTCCTTCAATTGGTATCAAAGCAAGATTATTATTACATGATTTTTATGCATGTTTAGATTATTTTTTAGATTATATTTAATTTATAATCCAATTATTAAATTTAAAATTAAAAAAATAAAAAATTCAGATCTCACGAACTATCATAAGGTTGTCCTGCTATAAGGTTTACTCCTTACAATGAAAAGGTTGTCCTAGTTCATGATGAACTTACTCTAATCATAAATTTATTAGATTTGATCTAATTTTATTTATGATTTAATATATTTAAAATAGTTTTAGATCTAAAAATAAAATATTATAGATTGCACGGACTGTCATAAAGTTGTTTTGCTGTAAGGTTTATCCCCTACAGTGAATAGGTTATCCTAGTACATGTTGATCTAAAATATTGATCATAAAATTTTAGATTAGATCTAAAAAATTTTATAATTTGATTAAAAATATTTTAATCTAATTTTAATCATCATAAATATATTAGATTTGATCTAGAAAGATTTATGATTGATTATTATTGAAACTATTTCAATTATATGAACCTGTTTAGATTAGATCTAAAGTAGATTCATGTTTATGTTACTTGCATATTGATTATAAATCAAACATGCAACTTGATTGATAGAACCATGTTGTAAAAATATTTTACAAACATGAAATCTATTTTTGAAAAGTCAAACCCCAACCCTCAGCCCAAAACTTAATTAAAAATTAAGAAGTTGTTTGATTAGGTTCTAGGATTGTAAATTGAAGATCCTATGTCATGAATCATAATACATTGGGTTAATGGGTTAGTGGGGATTTGGTCTATTAATTGGATTAGACCTAGGATTGATTAAAGAATTGACTTAATTAGAGAATTGACAAAATCTAATCAATTATTGTCTTAGATTAGGTCAAGAATTCTCTAGATCAATTGCAATAGTTGCAGTTGGTCAAGTCCATGTCTTTAACAAGAGCCAAGATGGACTTGATTCTTGGCTACGCGGTCTAGCACGAACTATTAGGTTGATCTAATCAAAAATAATTAAACCAGTTGGTATCTAAGGTTAACCAAACTAGTGGTTTTTAATTGGCAGGTCGCTTACCTGGCCATTTCTGATGGTATCTAAGGCAAGCCTGGCAGACCCTTCCACTGATCAAACTTATCTGGCCTCTTGGTGAGATTATGTTTTGATCAGATCGCTTAACTATTCAAGCTGACCCATGTCAGCAAGGTAAATCAATTTGACTAATTTAGGTGCTCCTAGACCAGCCTGTTAATGGTCTTCCTTAAGCTGACTTGGTGAAGTTAGTGGGAGGATCATGACAAGCTGGTTAATATAACCTACTCGCTTCTATAAATTAAATCCTCTAAAATTATTAGGTCTCTAAAATGAAATAGTTATATGATAACTAGATCATAGCTTTCCATTAAAGTGGATGATAATGAGTCCATCAGTTGGATAATTATTGGAGGCCCAAAGGCCTGGTGCTTATTGATTGATGGAATTATCATTCATTATATGATCTCTCGGATACATCTTTCTAAATGGTGGTACATCTTTCTAAATGGTGGTCAGGTGGGCCAACCAAAGTTGAACTAGATCAATCATTGATTGGATGGGCCAAGTATGGTCATGTTAATGGTTGGACCTAACTGGACCCTTTTCTGAGAAGGCTAAAGCCAACTAATTAGGGTTTGTGGCAAAATTTAATTACTGAAGATTATTTGGAGAAATAATTGGTTATGAACCTATCCTTAGATGTATATGGATGGGCCAACCAAAGTTGGGCTCGTGTACGGTCTATGTGGATTCTAGTATCCACTAAGAAATTAGGATAATTCCTCGAATTGAAGGTAGAGGCTATCAATTTAAATAAAATAGTGGAAGAAACCTTTTGATTAAAGTTTAAATCTTTAGGTTTAATGAATCAATTATTAATTAGATTTTGGTTTTTCTTTGAGCAGACATGGCCACTTTCCTATCGCTTCGATCATTGTTGAACAATGATAAGTTGGTAGGACCCAACTTCGGTAGCTGGTACCAAAAGTTGAAGATTATCCTGGAGCATGAACGGATCCTATATGTGCTAACGGATCCTGCACTTGAGGAGCCAGCTACCAATGCACGTGAATAGTTAGAGATACTTATCAAAAGTAGCTCAGTGATCGAACCACGGTGCACTGCATTATGGTGGCAGTGATGAGCAACGAGTTCAATCGTAGGTTTGAGATAGCTCAGCCAAATGAAATGCTCCAAGTGTTGGAGGATTCTTTTGGCACACCCAAAGACATTGAGAGGCACAAGACTAGTTGCGCTATCTTCAATGCCAGAATGCGGGATGGAGCCTCTATCACTGATCATGTACTGTACATGATCGAGCTGATAGAGCGCTTGAGCAAACTTGGCTTTTTCATGCATGAACAACTTAGGAAAGATGCAATACTGAACTCGTTGCCAAAGTCTTATCTCTCTTTTCTTACTCATTACAGAATGATAAAGCCTGAAGTAAACTACCATAGCTTATTGGGGTTACTTCAAAACATTGAGAAGGATCACCAACTCCATAAAGAGTTAGTGAACTTAGTGGGAGGTTCGTCTTCTGGTTCTCGACCCTTTAGAAAAGGGAAGAAGAACAAGAAGAAGAAAATAAAGAAGGTGCAAGTTCAGACTGCGACATCAGTGCAGGGCTAGACCAAAAAGATCAAGCCTAATAAGAGTCAAGCTGAATGCTTCTTTTGCAAGAAGAAGGGGCACTGAAAGAGGAACTATCCTTAGTACATTGCATCCCTGGATCCGAACAGGCAGAGAAAGAAGCAAGCTATTACTGGGCAAGATTTTTATATGATAATTCCTTGTAATTTTTTTATTTATGATATTACTGACTGGATATTGGATATCTATAGTCCTTACCATATTTGCAATTTGTTGCAGGGGTTGCAGGTCAGTAGAAGATTCGAGTAAGGTGAGAGATTTCAAAATATTGCAGATGAAAGATCAGTTTCAGTTCTAGCTTTAGGAATTTAAAAACTTATATTTGAATCTCATACCATTGTTCTTAGTGATTGTCATTTCTATCCTAGTCTATTTTTAAATATCATTTATGTAGGACTTTTGGCCATGAATAATTATGAAATTTTGATAAAAAAATGAGTTTGTAATGTCATTGTGAATGGTGTTACTGCTTTTTATGGATAATTGAATAATGGTGTATATATGTTATCACAATCTATTAATGTAGTCTATTCTACTGGCAAGCATCCTAGATTAGAGAGTATATCAGATATCTACTTATGGCACTGTAGGCTAGGTCAAATAAACAAGAATAGGATAAAAGGTTGACTCAAGAGGGAATCCTCGAAGTCAATGATTGTAAATCAATTCCAATCTATGAGTCCTATTTTCTTGGTAAAATGACCAAGTCACCTTTTACTGACAAAGGTGAGAGAGCCAATGAGCTCTTAGGTCTAGTACATACTGATGTATACGGACCAACGAGTATAAGTGCCAAAAGTGGATATGTCTACTTCATCACTCTCATAGATGATCTATCTAGATATGGATATGTCTATTTGATGAAACATAAGTCGGATTCTTTTGAAATGTTCAAACGATTCTAAAGTGAAGTAGAAAAATAAACTGGAAAGAGTATTAAAACTCTTCAGTCTGACCAAGGAGGAGAATACCTTCCTGGTGAGTTTCTCACATATCTGGGAGAGAATAAAATTCTCTCCCAATGGACTCCTACTGAAACCCAACACATAATGGTGTGTCTGAAAGGAGGAATCAAATTTTGTTAGATATGGTTCGATCCATGATGGGATTTGCCAGCTTGCCGATATTCTTCTAGGGATATGCACTCGAATCAACTTATTATCTATTAAATAGGATTCTAAGTAAGTCTGTAGTTAAAACCTCATATGAGATATGGACAGGGCGTAAGCCAGCACTTTCACACCTTAGGATTTGGAGGTGCCTGGCTTATGTCAAACAGTTAGTTATAGACAAACTTGAATCTAGGTCTGATAAGTGTACATTCATAGGATATTCAAAAGAATCAAAGGATACTATTTCTACCATGCTGGTGAACAAAAGGTGTTCGTCAGCCTTAGGGCAACCTTTTTGGAAAAGGAGTTTCTTGGTGAAAGAACTAATGCCTCTAAGGTTGAACTTGATGAAGTTCAATAGGTAGAAAGCCCGACACAGAATGTTGAACCTATGTCGGATTTGATCAGATCAGATCCAAAGTCTAGTGAACTCGTACCGTTAAGATGATCCAGTAGAGTACCACACCATCCGGACAGATACTATGGATTCTTGGTCCAAGATGGTGATCCCATCAAACTCGATGAGAATGATGAGGATCTGATCACTTATATGGATGCGATGCAGAGATCCGACTCTGAGAAATGGCTAGAAGCCATAAGATCCAAAATAGATTCCATGAAGGTCAATGATGTATGGACATTAGTTGACCCACCTGAAGGAGTTAAACCCATTGGATGTAAATGGATCTTCAAAAGGAAGAGGGGCACAAGCGAAAAGGTAGAGATCTATAAAGTCCATCTGGTTGCCAAGGGGTATCGTCAACGTTATGGTATTGACTATGATGAGATGTTCTCTCCTGTGGTAATGCTCAAGTCTATTCGGATCATGCTTGCCATTGCTGCCCATCTGGACTATGAGATCTGGCAGATGGATGTAATGATAGCTTTCCTAAATGGAGGCTAATCGAAGAAGTGTATATGATATAACCTGAAGGGTTCACATCCACAAATGAGTTCAAGGTGTGCAAGCTTCAGAGATCCATTTATTAATTGAGGCAGGCATCTCGAAGTAGGAACATGTATTTTGATAAAGTGATCAAAACGTATGTCTTGGTTAAGAATGGAGAAGAATCCTACATTTATAAATTGGCAAATGGTCTAGTAGTGGTATTTCTTATTTTGTACGTGGATGACATTCTTTTAATCAGGAATGATACCTCCGCACTACAAGGAATAAAAGCCTGATTGTCATCATAGTTCTCCATGAAGAACTTGGGTGAAGCATCCTACATCCTAGGGATGAAGATCTACAGGGATAGATCTAAAAGGATGCTTGGTATATCCCAGTCCACGTACATATAAATTGTGTTGAAGAGGTTCAGCATGGAGAATTCCAAAAAGGGCTATCTTTCGATAGGCCAAGAAATTTCTCTCTTTAAGAAGGATTGTCCGACAACTCGTGAAGAGAGAAAGCATATGAGTAGAATCTTATATGCTTCGACAGTAGGGTCTATTATGTATGTAATGATATGTACGAGACCAGACGTGGCATACTCACTAGAAGTGGTGAGTAGAAACCAATCTGATCCTAAAAAAAATTACTGAAAGGTGGTTAAAATCATCCTTAAGTATTTAAAAAATACTAAGGACCAATGGTTGATTTATGGTGAGTCAGATTTGAAATTTGTAGGGTTTATAGACTCCAGCTTTCAATCTGACCATGATGAAAGTAAAAGTATGTTGGGGTATATCTTTACTCTAAATGGTGGAGCCATCTACTAGAAAAATTCCAAGCAGCATACAGTGGCAGACTCTATTTGCGAAGTAGAGTACATGGTAGTATCAGATGCAGTAAAGAAAGCTGTGTGGCTAAAAAAGTTCATCACTGAGCTCGGAGTAGCATCCTCCATTGATGGTCCAGTCCTGCTCTACTGCAACAGCACTGGCACCATAGCTCAGGCAAAGAAATCGAAGGCACACCAGCGGACAAAGCACACTCTATACCGCTTTCATTTGATCCGTGAGATCGTGGATCGTGGTGATGTCAACCTTCAAAAGATTGATAAAAAGAAGAACCTAGTAGACCCCTTCACTAAAGCCCTGGCAATCAAGGTGTTCGACAACCATAAGTCGAAGATGGGTATTAGATACTGTGTCGGGTGGCTTTAGGACAAGTGAGAGTTATTGGAAATTATGTCCCAAAGGCAATCATCAGCCTGTTCATAGTTGAGCTATTTTGTAATTATAATTGATTTATTAATTAATAAAAATATTTTGGCATCTTTTTCATTATAAGTTTATATCTTCTAATAAACTCCATTGTTGTGATGATGTCCTTAGGATTGTTTAGTTTTGATAAAGAGAGGATTTATCGATTAGTCCTTAAATTTGTTCATGATCAAATGATAGGCTGTTAATTAGGACAATAGCATCTATCGAGCATAGGTCGCTATATGCCATATAGGTTGGTTGTCTTCTTAACCAAGAAGTATGGAGACACTGGTACGGCATACAGGTGAGATGTATGGGTACATCGTCATTGAACATGACCAACTTCAGAGCATTCTGCTGTCGAGAATGTCTTTGATGGAATATAGGTATAAGTATCCCATAGACCTGAGATCACCTCAGTGACTTGTAAGCAACTCACTATGCTTTAGTATCGAACTAACTAAATTTCTAATTTAGTAAGGAAGGCTTCTGAGCACAGTCAAGTACTTGCAAAGTCAGAGTGTAATCAGGATGGAATTGACCACTCCAAGAGTTGGAGAAGAATGTATCACTATATTTCAATATAGCAAAATCTTGGTCAGGATAATCCATCAGATGGATTTGATATTTTAAAATATAATGTGGACAATCTAATCAGAGTTGATAGTCAAACTCTGAGGTATCCTACGAGCATTGTGGTCAAGGAGATGAATTATATGGAAACTGTATCTGCATGAGTTCTAAGGACGGTATTGTATATCTTCGACCTATTCGATCGTCGGATATCATTGCTAGATGGTCACTTTGATTGGTATAGAAATTTATTTCTATACTACTAACTTAGGTTCATACCTTTGAGGTCACACACATTAGAGCTTATGATCTGATCAGATGGTTGATCAACAATTAAGAATCATTCTAGGGTTAAATAATCAATATGATTGGTGTTTAACCTAGTGCAAGTGTTGCAGAAGGATCGATTAGCAATTAAATTGCTAATTAGCTTAATTTGATTAATTCAATAGGTTGAGATTAAGTCTAGTTAAATATAATTTAAATAGATTTGATTTGGATTTGATTGGATAAAGTTCAATTGGTTTATTGGATAAGCTAAGTGTAAGGAAGAACTAGTCCTAGTCTAACTAGGATTCGGATTAATCCAATTTTTTAATTTGATTCGAAAATAAATTAAAATTAAATCTAATTTAATTAAGTCCTTAAATAAAATAGGGTCTTATTTAATTGAGTTAGTTTAATCTTGATTTTATTTGATTAAAAGATCTTGTTTGACCAAGTCAAAATAGGAGTCCTAGTGTGACTAGGACTCCCCCCATGCCTTTTTTTGTTTTGTTTCTTATGTAAAAATTCTCTACTCCCATGGCTTCTCATGCCCTCTTTCTCTCCTCCTTTTCTCATAAGATAATTTGTTGGAAGACCAAGTCAAAAGAGGAGTTAGTTTTGCTTAGGATTCTATGAGATAGAATCCTTGTTGACCAAAACACCTTCCCCTTAGTGCCACCCCCTCTTTTAATTAATTCTTTTCTTATTTTATAAAAATAATCTATTTTTTTGTGCAACCTTCCTTGCTGGTCCACATCAATAATTGTGGAGGAGGTGCCCAAGAGTTGGGCACCCCAATAACTTCCCATGTTTAGACATTCCTAGTCTAGGATTTTGATCTAACTTGGACTCTTTTTTTTCTCTATTTATTGGATGAATTTTGTTCTTATTTTTTTGAAAAATATAGAGCTCTGGGAGAGGTTTGGGGTATGCAAAAATTAGAGGAAGAGGATCCTTGGGCATGGGGGTTCCATAGGCACCAAACTAGGTGTCTAGGTGAGAGAAAAGAGAAGAAGAAGAGGATCTTCTTCTAGAGCTGTTTTATTTTCAATCTCTTCTTTTTTTTTTTGAGTTTTTTCTAAGAGAGTCTCAAATTAGTAAACTCTCATCTTTCTTCTCATATTTTGGAGAGTCTAAATTTTAAATAAGAAAGCATCAGATCGACCATCGAAGAAGGATCAACATAGTACTAGCATGTTGTGCTGATTTCCTACATCGAACTTTAGATCAGAGATCGTAAGCTCATGTGGATGACTCCTAACGACCGGATGCATGTGCGGCTTGTGACTTCATCCTCAAGCCTGGATCAGTAAGTTAGAGCATCTAACTTGCTCAGGTAATAGATATGATCTATAAACTTCATACCTACATTTGATGTAGTGTAGACCTAGGTTGATTTGATCAACCTTTTCTTTCTTGTTTGATTTTAATTTTTGATTTAATATCATGTCTTGATCATGTAATAGATTTGAGATCTAGGTTTTTATATATTTATTTAAATAAATATTTGATTTATTTAAGTCTTCTACTATAAGATCTTGAAAAAGTTTCAAGATCTACCTGTAAAACCCTAGATCTAGAACCTTCACAAGGAGTAGGGAATGGATTTGGGCAAAAAGATCATATGGGATAGAACCCTATGGTCAAGCTCTTCCTTAGAGATAGGTTTTTGGGAGTTCGGGTTAGCCAAGTTCCTAGAACTAAAAGATCAAGATACCTCCGAGGACATTTGGATCAAACTAGTTAGAAATTTCCAAATAAAGAATCAAAAGGAAAAGGGTTATGAAATGGTAAAACCTCCTCAAGGAAACTAGAAGCATGGGAAGAGTAAGAAAAGCAAAGAAACAAGGGAAAGAAGATAAGAGACTAACCTAAATTGATCGAAGAACTCGAAGAGATGATCGAAAAAATAGAAGGCAGATGGGAAAGACATCGATGGCCGAAAAAATTATGACAGAAGGTGAGCGGAATGCTCGGAGAAGATGAATAGCAAAGTGAAGAGAGGGAAGGCATGGACGAAAGTAGGAAAGTCAAAAGAAGAAAGAGGACTTAAATATTCAGAGGAGGTTAGAGGAAGTTATGATTGCAGACCCTCTCCCTCCATTCCTTGCTTGACATGTGTCCCACTATCATGGCAGAGCATTTATAGTGCTATATTTAGAGCACCATGTCGGGATAAATTTTGAAATGAACATCCTTTCAAGTCATTCAGAATTGCGGAAACTTTGGCGTCAAATCAAAATGGGCCAAAATTTTTTGTTTTTTAAGAGCAAGAAACTGACTTAGGACTTTGGCTGTTGCAATCTTATACTCCTTCCATTTGAACTTTGAACTCGAGAGTAGAGGGACATGTGTTGGGGGTAAAATAACTCTCACCGAAGTCTGGGTAACCTTCAATATGTATATGTCAGATGACCTTCTGAAACATGAACAACAACCTACATTCAATCACTGCATAATTCACCAATGACATGGTGAACTTCAACCGACCGAACATGAATAACAAAAAGAATTACCAACTCTGATCCTAGTGTTAGTAGAACTCCACCAGATATTAATCTTTAGCACTATCCAACCTTGTTTGTGACAGACATTAGGGACAACCAAACTCCTTTGTAGCAAGTGTATTTTGTCAACTATGCCAAGGACCCTAGCTGGTGGAATCTCCGATCGACCAAATTCCTTTTTGGACAAACCCTACTTGGATAGGCTTCTCAGTTAGATTCTCCTTCATGAATGAGTAGCAGACCTCGAGAATTGCTAAATTCCTCCATGGCAATGTATTCCAGCAACTTGACATGAAGAACCTCATCCAACTAGGCTCCCTTCTAGTTGTCCTATTCCAATTGAATTCTTCTGTTCTACTACCGACAACGACCGACCTAGAAGGTAGCTAAATTTCTTTGCAGCTGATGGCATATCTCATCAACCTTATGTCAGGAACCTTGTCCAAATAAATTCCATAGTAGCCAAACTCCTCGATGTGATGATAAGAAGCACCAGCAGGCTTTAACTGATTTTCAGTTCATCACTTGCTACTCAAAGGTTGATCCCCAAGTTTGCCCTATTTAACTTTAGGCTCTTCCCCTCAGCTTGCTCAGCTCTTTGATAGAGATAGAAACCACATCCAAACTCTAAAAAATCAATCTCAATTGCCTATAAATATCAATAGAATGATAGCTCATTCTCCATAACAAATTCATAATAGCACGAACGGCCCACGAGTAGGTGGTTATAACCATTATGATCAATTTATCACGAGCTCTGTCTATAAAAGGGATCCTCTAGATACACTTCGTTTCTCTTAAGCTCATATCTCCATCTATATTCTTCTGAGTACTCCATTCTTATTGGCTAGAGAATTGACTTAAACATCGGAGGATCCTATCGGAGCCACCAACCTCTAGTTTGGATTTCTTCTTGCAGGTCTCTTCGGTGACCTCACCTCCACCAGCTCCAGCGACTTTGGTGCCAACTTCATTTTTTGCACCAATAATTAGGCTTATTCTGATTAAATTGGGTCAAGCAAAGCTAGTTTGGTTGGAGACCTAATTGCATAAAATTTAGAATCCAATTTGATTGGATTGCTCCCTAGCACCATAACCCTTTGACCACTGCCCTCTTTCTCCACGAGAATTCAGATTCTCGTGAAGATTACACATGCCCCAAAGTGCCTCATGCCCTTTCTCTTCATGCCCAAGTGGACAAGGATAGGTTGGTTGAAGTTTGAATTCAAATGGGATTTGAATTCAAGGGCTAGCTAATCTAATATTCTCTATCCACATGCCATGCACTTGGTTTCTACATGTTGTCGCACATTTTAGAAGGAAATGAAAGGGGGCATGCGCTATCTATTAGAGGACTCCTTCTAGACATAAAACTCTACCTTTTCTAAATATGAAACCTAGATTTTTTTCGAGAGAAAAATCTAGAGAGGGGGCGCTAGGATTTTGGATATGTGTTGTCCTAGGGTCTTGACCAAGAGTTCAGGAAGTCAGATCGAGAGCTGTGATTATCACAACTCCACCAAATTTCTTTGAGATCTTTTCCATTCTTCCTAGTCTCTTCTTGATCTTCTAGAGCATCCAGGTTATTAGAAGATGAAGATCGATCAACATCAGCCATCGAAAGTTTCAATAAGGAGCTAGCACTCTAGAGGAGCTGATCGAGACCTGGAGCTTCGATCATATAGATGATCCTCGAGGTTGGATGCTCTATGCAGCTACATCATGATGTGAGAAAGCCCCAATCTATAGTTTTTAATTGCAGAGATCGTTTACCCACATTCAGGTATTGTGTTCAGAACATAAGTAGAGTAGTAAATAGGAGTTACTGCTTTATATTTTTAGATTTTCTATATGCTTATATATCATGCCATGATCCTAGAGTATGGTATTTTTTATTTAATTATTAGTATGCTCAGATTAATTTGATTAATCTTATCTTTCGCTTTTATTATATTTCAAAAAAGTTTCGAAATGCATGCTAGTACCCTTATAGTTTTTCTTTATTGGTATTAGAGGCAGGTTGAATGACATGATATATATGCATGTATAGATTTGATTATTTAGATTATATCTAAATAGTATCCTTCAATAAAATCTAAAATTAATAAAATTCTTGATTGCACATACTAATTATAAGGTTATCCTACTGTAAGATTTATCTTTTATAATAAAAAGATTGTCCTAATACATGCTAATTTAAAATCTTAAATCATAAATATGTTAGATATGATCTAAATGGATTTATGGTTTACTAGATTTAAAGTTATTTTAATTTAAAAATTTTAATCATGAATATGTTTAGATTAGATTTAAAATGGATTCATGGTTTAATTTATGTCTTATGCATAATTTTCTAATTATAATATGCAATTAGTTGTTGTTTATGAAATGAGTTGATTCATGAGTTGACCCAGAGTCGACCCATGAGTTGACCCATAGCTTAAAATGAGCCGACCCATTTAGTGAACAAAAAAATATGTATAAATAAAATTATAAAAATATTTTATAAAACTTTAAAATTATTTCAAATACCGAACCGTAACTCATCAGCCCAATACTTAATTAAGAATTAAGGTTTGTTTGTTAGAATCTAAAATTATGAATTAAAGATCCTAAGATAAATGCATAACACATGGATTAAAGGATTAGTATGAATCTGGTCTGTTAATTGGATTAGACCAAAGGTTAGAATTAAAGAATGTTCTTAACAAGAGTAGTTGATTAAGTCTAACCAAATACTATTTTAGATTAGATCAAGGACACTCTAGATCAATTGTAATAGTTATTGTTGATCAAGTCCGTGTCATTAATAGAACCAAATGAACTTAATTTTGGCTCAACGGTCAAGCCTGGATTACTAGGTGGATCAAATTGAAACAAATTAACAAGTTGGTGTTTAAGTTAAGTCAAGCAATCTTGATTAGTGATTTTTAATTATGAGCTACTTGCATAGATTCAATCTATGGTGAGTTAATGGCATATCTCTTTCACTAATCTCACTTACCTAGCCAACATAGTAAATTAGGCTTTGATTAGATCACTTGGTAATTTGAGCTCACCAATGTTAATTAGATAAATTAGTGTGACTAATTTAGGTGCTCCTAGACTAGCTTATCTCTGGTCTTTTTTTATCTAACTTGGTCAAGTCAGTGGGAGGATCGTGATTAGCTAGTCAATTTCTTCTCTTTTCTTAAAATATATTAACCAAATCCTCTACATTATTAGGTCCTTAAAAATAAAATAGTTATGGTGATAACTAGATCATAGCCTTCCATTAAGTTGAGCGATAATGGATCTATTAGTTTGATAATTATTGGAGTCCTAAAAGCCTGGTGCTTGTCAACTATTGAAATTATCATTCATAATATGATAACTCGATCATGTCTCTTCGATTGGTGGTTGGGTTGGCTGACCAAAGTTGGCCTAATCATTCGTTGGTTAGATGAACCAAGTATAATCAAGTTAATAGTTGGACCTAACAAGATCTTTTCAGTGGAGACCAAAGACTACTGAATTAGCATCTAAAGCAAAATTATGTGCTAGAAGTTGTTTATAGAAATAATTGATTTAAAACTTATCCATAGATGCACATGGGTTGACCGGCCAAAGTCGAGCTTGTGTGCAGTTTGTGTGGATTCTAGTATCTACTATGAAATTAAGGTAATTTCATAAATTGGAGGTAGAGACTATCAATTCATATAAAATAATGGAAGAACCTTTAAACTAAAGTTTAAGCCTTTAGACTTAATAATGCATTTTGTTAGATATGAGTGCCCTAGAAACCAGAATTGGCTGACACTTGTAATACACTTCTAAGGGCAAAATTATAATTTTGACTATTAATAATAAAATGGATTATTTTCTATCATATATGTGTATTTAGTGTCTGTGATACATCCCTTGAGTTAATGGTAATGATAATTCTTATTTTCAAAGAGTTGAAAATTTAAGATAAAAATTTTTATTATTAACTCATAAAATGCTCCTGACCGTAGGATCATCATGAGGATGATGATTGATCTGGAAGGTTAGTATACAATCACTTCTTTATAGTAGATGAGTCTTGAGTCTACGGTGTAGAGACACCGGAGTGAGAGTATAGGTACTCGTTAGAGAACGAGGGCACTGAGCGTGACCACCTCGAGTAGTCATAAGGAAGTCTACCTTCTCGTCGATGACTGACTCGATGCTACAGTGGTGTGTCTGGTTCTTTGACCTGAGGTGCATCGGTAGTTCACCTTGAGGGTGTTATAGTTTGACTACACCATGACTCGGTCTCCTAGCCATTCGGAACCCTGAGGTGTATGTTGGCTATAGCATGTTCATTGTAGGAATTGGATTGCACCAAGATGGAATCTATCTACCTCGGTGGATGAGGAGCAGCCCTATGATGATCATGAGAATCAAGTCCATAAGCCCATGGCCATGGCAGAGAGTGTGAAATAATAGAAAGAGTTTCTATTAAGATTTTCACATCGGACTTGAATCGAATGATTAAATCATATGATAGAAATTAGGGTTTGACGAGTTCACCTTAACCCTAATCTGATCGGGGCTCAAGATAGAAGAACTTAATCACACAAGTAGCTGCACCAAGAGGTTCATTTTTAGTTTTGATGGATTGCCACCATATACTGCTAGGTGTCACTGGTGGATTTTGGGAGCAATTAGAATGATTTAGATGATCGATCATTCTAAGTTGTCTGAATCAGAAGAGTTCTGATCCATCGAAAGGAGTTTCGATGATGTCGATGATGGAGATCATGACATATCCCATTACCATACAGAACTGAACCTAACTGGGTCACACAAACAAGGGTTTGGATCTGGATATCATCAATTGGACTAACCCAGTTCAATTGATTTGAATAAGATTCAATTAGGTTCAAGAAAATCGTGCTAGCACACGATGAGCCTAACATTCTCCTTTTTCTATCTTAAAAGTTATCTCGACTGAGCCAAATGAGTTTGTGCTCACTCAGGTACCTTTACCTGGTCTGACTGGAGCTTGTCCAAGTCAGAAAAGGGTTGTCTTAATTTATGAGATAAATTTGAGACAACACCTGCCATTTTTCGTCACCTACTAATTCTTGTACTTTAACTTGGTCAAATGTTGATCTTTGACCCTTGGATGTCTGCCCATGTGTCACACAATTATTGGAAAGCAGATAGGGGCTTGTCCCCTCTCTGAAAATTAGAAAGAAATGGGTGCACGCCATCACCCAAGGATAGGGACGTTGGAGTCCCATACAGATGGGACTCCAGGTTGCTTGTTGGATTCAAACTAGGTGACCCTCACCTATAGACTTTGACCAATCTTAGGCACCACCTTAGGATGAATCCATGGGTCTCTCATACCACCAATCAGATTTAGATCAGATTGAACGAAGCAACACAATTGATCGGGGTGATGCAGCACTGCATGGCACAGCATAGTCTATAAATAGACCCTATCTGTGCCCACTTTTGATAACTCCTCTTCCAAGCCACGCCCCAAGGCTTCCCCTCTCCCTTCTCTATGCCACCATCTAGCTCTCTCCCTCCTCTCCATGCCCAAGTAAGTTGGGTCTTCAAATTAGTGCGAGTCAAGCAAAGAAAGGTTGACGAAAAAGGAAGAAGGCAGCACTGCTGCAGAGACGACGGGTGATCTTCAGATGGTGTTTTGAAGATCCTCCAAATCAGATCTAGATCTAATTTTTAGAAAAAAAAAAGAGAAGGAGAAGTTCTCCATATCCAATCTGAGTGGATACCGATAGAGGCCAGGCGCTTGCATGACTAGATCTAGAACCTTAGAGCTTCCGCAGGATCATCAATGGGTAATCAGATTACCCAAGATCAAGGTAAAAATTAATTTAGAATTAATTTAGTTTTATTTTATTAACTATCAGTTTATAAATTAGATTTGAAAAAGTATCAGATCTGATCTAGATCTAAGAAAAAAATTTTGAAATATGCCTCTCGATCCAATCAGATCTGAACGAACCTGACTCAAAAAATCAGGATTTTCCTTCAACTGATATCGGAGCCAGGTTCTTATAAATTTTTTCAGATCTGATTTAATCTAATTAATTAGTAATTTTAGATATCACATAAGATATGATTAGATCTAAAATTAGAAAATTAAAAAATTAAAAATTAAAATAAATTAATTTAGATCTAATATGTATGAGATACATAACTAGACTAGGAATAGAATTGTTCTATGTGTAGTCTAGTTTGATCATAATTTTTATTTGATTAAAAATAATTTTTAGATCTATTTATTTTCTATTTTTTGATATTATAAATATTATAATCAGATCTAAAAATAAAAAATAAAATAAAAATTTAATTATTCATATGAGATATGATAGTTGCATGTTTAGACTAGTTGTAGAATAGTTCTGCAAATAGGTCTAGATTAAATTTTATTTGATATGATCAAATTTAAATTTAATTTTTTAGATGATTATGAGATAATTTAGATCTGAAAAAATATGCATGCATGATATATGTGATATATACAAAACATATTTTAATTAGATCTAATTTTTTATATGAGATATATGCTTAGATCTAATTAGTTTTTGTAGATTAGTTGTATTTCTGATTAAGGCGTTCCCCTTGGCCGTCCGATCATAAGAACAAAATAGAGCTTAAAGATCCTCTCCTCCCATTTGATGGGGTGTTCTTATAATGTGTAGGGGTGCTGCGCGTTCGTCCTTAATCAGAAATTGAAAAACTTACTTTCTGCAAAATCCTAGATCCTGAAATCCTAGGATCTTATTTACATGTTTTGTTTAAGAATCCCAACTTAATTAAGAATTAAGTTTATGAAATATCAATTAGATCTAAAATTAAGAATTTTAGATCTAAGACATATTCATAAAATTGGGTTCGGGCTTGGGTAGCTCAATTAGGTCTAGCGGTTGATCAAACCGAATCAAGAGTTGGTTAGATGGGATCAACAATGCTTAAATTGACCAGCCTAATAGGATTAAGTCTGGGTCAAGATCGAGTCACGTGAGTGATCGATCAAGCTAAGACCTAATTAGGCTCAGTGGTTAGAGTCTGGATTGTAGGCTAACCCGATTGGTTCTGGCTCAACAATTTGGTGTCTAAGGTAAGTTTGGCAGATACGATCGACTGATTTTTAATTGGGAGCTACTCGACTCGAATGCATTCTTATCGAGTTAATGGCATATCCCTTCCACCGGTCTCACTTACCTGGCCATGTTTGTTGACTCAGTTCTGATCTGAGGTGGTCAATAATCCGAGCTAACCCATGCCACTAGGTTAGTCATAATGGTTATGACTATGTCAAGTCTAGTTTAATGAGACCTAAATCAAATCTTCCTAAGAAAAGATTAAGTCTAAGGTCTTCCACCATTGTAGATGTGCGGGCCCTTCTCGGGGTTGATTGTTCTCGGCTAGTTATAGTGGCTCAGTTGCACCGGGAAGATGCAACCATGTCTATTAGGCATTGGATGCTACAGACCTAGAGACTGGCAATTGTGTCATCAATCATTCTCGCTTAGCAGTTGACACCCAACTTGGAAGATCCACATCGGCTGCCACTACATGGTCTGGGTCTACACTTAATAAGGCTTGGTCATCACTCATCAGGAACATTATCTACGATTCCCGCATGATTAGAAAACCAAGTTTGGGTGCATCATGGTTAGAGAATCATTGAACAAGAGTTGTTCACTTATTGACTAACCCATCATCAATAACTATTAGGTGAGGTGATGAGTCAGTTGATGGGACTGCACTATCCACTAGAAATCAGTAATCGTAAAAATTTTTGCATCTCTACAGAGGGAGTGTAGAGATCCAAAAAAATAGTGGGAGCTAATTTATTTTAAAATAAAATTTTTAAATAAATTGGTTAAGTCTTAATTATAATATCTAACTAAAAACTTTGACTCTCTATAGGAAGATGTCTGCATCCAACCTACTAGCACGAATTCTGAACACCCATAGACTGATCGAACCAAATTACAAGGATTGGCTCCGAAACTTCAAAATCATTTTGGATTCTAAGAAGTTAACTCATGTATTGGATCAGGACCCTCCCACCTTACCAGCTTGTCCATCCACTAAACAGAGAGCATCTTTGGATAAGTGGACTGACGAAGATAATAAGGCTAGATACTACATGTTGGACTTGATGTTTGATGAGCTTCAGCGCCAATATGAAGATATCAGGATTGCTCGCCAAATGTTGGCTCACCTACAGAAAATGTTTGGTGAATAGAGTCGTGCAGCCAAGTATGAAGTCACTAAACGACTACTCAAGGCTAAGATGCGCGATGGGCAGTCAGTTCAAGATCATTGTCTGACGATGATCAAGGACTTGAAGAGCTTGAGAAGCTCGGAGTGAGGTTAGACTTAGATCTACAGAATGACATAATTCTACAATCCTTGACTGATGTGTATGGGTAGTTCATCATGAACTACCATATGCATAAACTTCAAAACATCTTGGCCGAACTTATGAACATGCTAGTTACCGCTGAGCTTTCCATGAATGGTTCTAAAGGCTCAGTGTTTGCTATAGAATGGACTTCTTCCAAAAGGAAGTCTTTTGGAAAGAAGAAGAAATATATGAAAAAGCAAAAGATGGAAGGAGGAAAGAAGAAAAAGGCAGAGCTAAAGAAGGCCATGGACAAAGGAAAGTGTTTCCATTGCAACAACAACGTGAAGAAAAATCTTGATTTTCCAGACCAGGTTCGTTCAGATCTGATCGGATCAAGAGATATATTTTAAAAAAAATTTTCTTTATTCTAGATCAAATTTAGGATGTTTTAGATCTAATTCTTATTATTTTAGTAATTAAAATAAATTTAGATAAATTAAATCAAATTTAATTTACCATGAAGTGGGTAATCCTATTATCCATTGATGATCCTGTAAGCAATGAAAGGTTCTGGATCTAGCCATGCAAGTGTCTGGCCTCTACCAGTATCCACTCAGGCTGGATCAGAGATCCTCTTCTTCTCTATCACATCTCCAAAAAGTAGATCTGGATCTGATCTGGAGGATCTTTAAAACTCCTTTCGAAGATCAGTAGTTGTCCTTTGCAGTAGCACAGCCTTCTAGGTTTCAGTCGCCTTTCTCTCATCTGGATTGCACCAACCAAGAACCCAAAACACTTTTAGAGGTGGAGAGGAGAGGGAGAAGATGCTTTGGCATGGAGGAAGAGAGGGAGGCAGCCTTGGGGCATGGAGATCTCAATTGCTCTTTGAGTTGGGCGCAGGGTCTTATTTATAGACTAAGCGTGATCCAACTCCTCTTCTTCCCAACCAATCATAATCCTTTGCGAAATTAGATCTAAATCTGATTGATGGGAATAGAGTCCCATAGATTCCTCCTTAGATGGAACCTAAGACTAGTCAAACTTGGTTCTTAGGAGAACTCTAATCGGAATACAAAAAGGAGATGGAGTCCCTATCCAATAGGGACTCCTGGGCGCCTCCAGCTTGGGCACACGCCAAGGGTGGCATGCGCCCTCCTCTCTGCTAGGTTTTAGCCGGGGGATAGGCCCCCACCAGCTCTCCAATAGGTGCATGACATATGGACAGAAGTTAAAGTATCAATGGTCAATGTTTGACCAATCAAAGGCCAACTTTTGACCAAAGTCAAAGGACGAGAAATGGCAAGTTACCAAAAATGGTAGGTATTATTTTACAAAATAAGACAACCCTTTTCTGACCTAGACAGGCTCCAGTCAGATCAAGTGAAGGCCTCTGAATGAGCATAAACTTCTTTAGCTCAGTCAGGACGACTATTTATGATAGTAAAAGAAGAACGTTAGGTTCAATCGAGTGCTAGCACAAATTTTCTTAAACCTAATTGAATCTCATTCAGATCAATTGAACAGGATTAGTTCAATTGATGATCACCAGATTCAAATCCTTGTTTGTGTGATCCAGTAAGGTTCAGTTCTATATGGTAATGGGATATGTCATGATATCTATCATCGAAACTCCTTTCGATGGATCAGAACTCTTCTGATTCGAACAGCTAGAATGATCGATCATCTAATCATTCTAATTGCTCCCAAAATCCACTAGTGACACCTAGTAGTATATGGTGGCAACCCATCAGAGTTGAATGCGAACCTCTTGGTGCAGCTACTTGTGTGATTAAGTTCTTCTATCTTGAGCCCTGATCAGATTAGGGTTAAGGTGAACTCGTCAAACCCTATTCTCTGTCATATGATGTAATCATTCGATTCAAGTCCAATGTGAAAACCTAAATAGAAACTCTTTCAATTATTTCACTCTGCCATGGCCATGGACTTTTGGACTTGATTCTCATGATCATCATAGGGCTGCTCCTCTACCACCGAGGTAGATAGATTTCATCTTGATGCTATCCAGTTCCTATAATGAACATGCTATAGCCAACATATACCTCAGAATTCCGTATGGCTAGGAGATCGAGTTATGGTGTAGTCAATCTATAACACCCTTAAGGTGAACTGCTGATTCATCTCAGGTCAAAGAACCAGACATACCACTGCAGCATCGAGTCAGTTATTGACGAGAAAGTAGACTTCCTAATGACTACTCGAGGTGGTCACGCTCAATGCCCTCGTTCTCTAATGAGTACTTATACTCTCGCTCTGGTGTCTCCACACCGTAGACTCAAGACTCATCTATTAAATAGAAGCAATTGTACACCAACCTCTGGATCAATCACCATCCTCATGATGATCCTATGGTCGGGAGCATTTTATGAGTTAATAATGATTATTCATGTCTTAAATTTTCAACTCTTGAAAATATGAATTATCATTATCATTAACTCAAAGGATGTATCACAGACACTAAATACACATATGTCATTGAAAATAACCCATTTTATTGATTATAATCAAAATTTTAATTTTGCCCCTAGAAGTGTATTACAAGTGTCAGCCAATTCTAGCTTTTAGGGCACATATATCTAACACAACGGCCACTGAAAGCAGAACTGCCCTACATACCTGGCCACCTTAAAGAAGAAGGAGGTAGGTCCTTCTAGAGGTATGCTCATTATTGAGTCTAACCTTACGGCTTCTTCCGCATCCATTTGGGTGCTTGACTCTGGTTCTAGTGCTCATTTATGCACTTCTATGCAGGATCTTGAGGATAGCAGGAGGCTGAAGGATGGTGAGATGATCCTGCATGTCGAAAATGGAGCAAGAGTTGCTACCGTAGTCGTGGGAACATACCCTCTTCAACTACCATTTGGTTTAGACTTAGTATTAAAAGACTGTTATTATGTACCTACAGCAAGTAGGAATTTAATTTCTGTTTCTTGCCTTGCATTAGAAGGCTATGTAATTAGTTTTCTTAAGGACCATTGTAATATTCTTTATGAAATAAATAAAATTGCAAGTGGTTTCTTTATTAACAGTCTTTATCAGTTACATGTTGATGTATCTATTTTTAATTTTGAGCAAAATGTGAATGCCATAAAATCAAAACATCCTAGGGATAGTCCAATGATCGGTATCTATGGCACCCAAGATTAGGTCATATAGCAGAAGATAGGGTTAACAAATTGGAGAAAACTGGGCTATTGAGTCCATTGACTTTGGAGTCATATCCAATTCATGAATCCTATCTTCATGGCAAAATGACTAAGCTCCCCTTTGTAGGACATGGGGAAAGGGCCACAGATCTTCTTGCCCTAGTACATACAGATGTGGGCGGCCCATTTGATGTGCCGGCTAGAAGCAACTTAGTCTACTTCATAACCTTTACTGATGATTTATCAAGGTATGGTTATGTGTATCTTATGAGACACAAGTCTGAAGCTTTTGAAAAGTTCAAAGAATTCAGACATGAAGTAGACAAGCAAATTAAAATCCATTAAGGTTCTTCGATTAGATCGAGGAGGTGAATATCTTAGTCGGGAATTCCTGGACTATCTCAAGAAAAATAGTATAATCTCTTAATGGACTCCATTAGAAATACCTCAACTCAACGGGGTTTCAGAACGGAGGAACCAGACTCTATTAGATATGGTTCGATCCTTGATGAGCTTCATAGACCTCCTTGATTTTCTTTGGGGATACTGTTTGCTAACTGTAATATACTTACTGAATAGGGTTCCTTCTAAAATAGTTTCTACCATACCGTATGAGATATGGCATGGTAAGAAACCAAGTCTGAGTCATCTCTGAATTTAGGATTGTCCAGCTCATGTCAAAAGACAACAAGCAGACAAGTTAGACTTTAGGTCCTTTAGAGCTTGATTCATAGGATATCCTAAAGAGTCATTAAGATATTATTTCTACATTCCAGAAGACCACAATGTGATTGTGAGTCGACATGTCATCTTTTTTGAAAAATAGTTTATTCAAGATAGCAGCATTGGAAAGTAGATCAAGCTCGATGAGAAAGTCTCACAAGAGCAACGAGCTAAAGACCAAATGGAACCAAATCAGGTTAAGCCAATCCATACACTACCTCCACCTCATAGATCGGAAAGAGTTTTCCATCCTCCTGAAAGATACTTAGGTACTATTTCAGAGGATGTAGACAAAATGTTCCTCATAGGCAATGGGGTTCATGATGATGATCCCAAAACCTATAACGAGGCGATATCAGATATCGACTCTAAGAAATGGATAGAGGCAATGAAGTTAGAAATTGACTTGATGCACTCAAATCAAGTCTGGACCTTGGTAGATCCACCAGAAGGTATAGTACCTATTGGGTGTAAATGGATCTTCAAGAGAAAGATTGGTGCGGATTGGAATGTGGAGACATTCAAGGCTAGATTAGTGGCAAAAGGTTATAGTCAACGTGAGGGCATTGACGATCAGGATACCTTTTCGCCAGTAGCTATGCTAGAATCCATCCGCACATTGCTTGCTGTTATAGCCTATTTCGATTATGAAATATGACAAATGGACGTAAAAATGGTGTTCATAAATGGATATCTTGAGGAAGATATCTATATGGAACAGCCGCTAGGTTTCACATCTAGTGATGATGATCATAAGGTTTGCAAGCTGCAAAGGTCCATATATGGACTTAAGCAAGCATCTCGGAGCTGGAATACTCATTTTAATGATGTGATCAAATTGTTTGGTTTCATCAAGACTAAGGAGGAGCCATGTGTCTTCAAAAAGGTTAGTGGAAGCACTGTTGTCTTTCTCATATTGTACGTGGATGACATCCTCCTTATCGGGAATGATATTCTCATGTTGACCACAGTTAAAATATGGTTATCTAAAGAATTCTCCATAAAAGACCTAGGAGAAGCATCCTTTATTCTAGGAATTAAGGTCTATAGAGATAGACCGAATAGGATGCTAGGACTTTCACAGAAGATGTACATAGAGGAAGTACTAAAGAGGTTTAGTATGGAAAACTCTAAGAGGAGTTTAGTACCCTTCAGGCATGGCATTCATCTTTCTAAAAAGATGTGCCCTAGCACACCTGAGGAAATAGAACGCATGAGCAACATCCCTTATGCTTCAGCAATAGGGAGCCTCATGTATGCCATGTTCTGTACACGACCTGATATAGCCCATACCGTGAGTGTCACGAGCAGATATCAGTCGAATCTAGGTGAAGAACATTGGACTTCTATGAAATATATCCTTAAGTACTTGAGAAGAGCTAAGGATATGTTGTTGGTCTTTGGTAATGGAGAACTCCAAGTCCAAGGGTATACAGACTCGGACTTTATGTCCGATGTAAATGATCAAAAGTCGACATCTAGGAGTCTATTTTTGTGCAATGGTGGAGCTGTCAGTTGGAAAAGTTTCAAACAGATAGTGATTGCAGATTCCACCATGGAAGCAAAATATATCACTACATCAGAAGCTGTGAAGAAGGCATTCTAATATAAAATGTTTGATGCGGAGATCGGAGTGATGCCATTTCTCTGTACTGCAACAATATTGGCGCCATAGCCCTTGCTAAGGAGTCGAGGTCTCATCAGAAATTCAAGCACATCGAGCGACAATACCACCTCATCTGTGATTACCTCGAGAAGAATTACGTCGAGATCAAGAGAGTTAACTCCGTAGACAATGCGGTGGACCTGCTTACAAAGCCATTGGGCCAGTAGAAGATCAAAGCCCACCTTGAGAAGATGGGACTTAGATTTGTAGCCAATTGGCTTTAGGTCAAGTGGGAGTTTGTCAGATATGAGTGCCCTAAAGACCAGAATTGGCTGACACTTTTAATACACTTCTAAGGACAAAATTATAATTTTAACTATTAATAATAAAATGGGTTATTTTCTATCATATATGTGTATTTAGTGTCTGTGATACATTCCTTGAGTTAATTGTAATGATAATTCTTATTTTCAAAAAGTTAAAAATTTAAGACAAGAATTTTCATTATTAACTCATAAAATGCTCCTGACCGTAGGATCATCATGAGGATGATGATTGATTTGGAAGATTAGTGTACAATCGCTTCTTTATAGTAGATGAGTCTTGAGTCTACGGTGTAGAGACAACGAAGTGAGAGTATAGGTACTCATTAGAGAACGAGGGCACTGAGCGTGACCACCTCGAGTAGTCATAAGAAAGTCTATCTTCTCGTCAATGATTGACTCGATGCTGCAGTGGTGTGTCTGATTTTTTGATCTGAGGTGTATCAGCAGTTCACCTTGAGGGTGTTATAGTTTGACTGCACCATGACTCGATCTCCTAGCCATTCGGAACCCTGAGGTGTATGTTGGCTATAGCATGTTAATTGTAGGAATTGGATTGTACCAAGATGGAATCTATCTACCTCGGTGGATGAGGAGCAGCCCTATGATGATCATGAGAATCAAGTCCATAAGCCCATGGCCATGGTAGAGAGTGTGAAATAATAGAAAGAGTTTCTATTAAGATTTTCACATCGGACATGAATCGAATAATTAAATCATATGATAGATATTAGGGTTTGACGAGTTCACCTTAACCCTAATCTAATCGGGGCTCAAGATAGAGGAACTTAATCATATAAGTAGCTACACCGAGAGGTTCATTTTCAGTTTTAATGGATTTCCACCATATGCTTCTAAGTGTCACTAGTGGATTTTGGGAGCAACTAGAATGATTTTGATGATCGATCATTCTAGTTGTCTAAATTAGAAAAATTCTGATCCATCGAAAGAAGTTTCGATATTATCGATGATGGAGATCATGACATATCCCATTATCATACAAAATTGAACCTAACTGGGTCACACAAACAAGGGTTTGGATCTGGATATCATCAATTGGACTAACCCAGTTCAATTGATTTGAATAAGATTCAATTAGGTTCAAGGAAATTGTGCTAGCACACGATTGATCCTAACATTCTTCTTTTTCTATCTTAAAAGTTATCTCGAATGAGTCAAATGAGTTTGTGTTAACTCAGGTACCTTTACCTGGTCTGACTGGTGCTTGTCCAAGTTAGAAAAGGATTGTCTTAATTTATGACATAAATTTGAGACAACATCTGCCATTTTTTGTCACCTACTAATTCTTGTATTTTGACTTGGTCAAACATTCATCTTTGACCCTTGGACATTTGTCCATGTGTCACACACTTATTGGAGAGCAGATAGGGCTTGTCCCCTCTCTGAAAATTAGAAAAATAGGGGCACATCCTAGGATGGCATGCGCCCAAGGATACGGACGATGGAGTCCCATATAGATGGGACTCCAGGTTGCTTATTGGATTCAAACTAGGTGACCCTCACCAATAGGCTTTGACCAGTCTTAGGCACCACTTTAGGATGAATCCATGGGTCTCTCATCCCACCAATCAAATTTAGATCTGATTGAATGAAGCAACGCGATTGGCCGGGGTGATGCAGCACTGCATGGCACAGCAGAGTCTATAAATAGACCCTATCTATGCCCACTTTTGATAACTCCTCTTCCAAACCATGCCGCAAGGCTGCCCCTCTCCCTTCTCCATGCCACCATCTGGCCCTCTCCCTCCTCTCCACGCCCAAGTAAGTTGGGTCTTCATATTAGTACGAGTCAAGCAAGGAAAGGCTGACGAAAAAGGAAGAAGGCAGCACTATTACAGAGACGATGGGTGATCTTCAGAAAGTGTTTTGAAGATTCTCTAAATTAGATATAGATCTAATTTTTGGAGAAAAGAAAGAGAAGGAGAAGATCTTCAAATCCAGCCTGAGTGGATACCGGTAGAGGCCAAGCGCTTGCATGGCTAGATCCAGAACCTCAGAACTTCCATAGGATCATCAATGGGTAATCAGATTACCCAAGATCAAGGTAAAAATTAATTTAGAATTAATTTAGTTTTATTTTCTTAATTATCAGTTTATAAATTAGATCTGAAAAAGTGTTCGATCTAATCTAGATCTGAGAGAAAAATTTTAAAAATATGCCTCTCGATCCAATCAGATCTAAACGAACCTGATCCAAAAAATCAAGATTTTTCTTCATATTTACCAATTAAGCTTTTGGTTTTCCTTTTATATAGTTTGGCTACTATCCTGTCGCTCCGATCACTATTAAATAGTGATAAGTTAATAGGACCTAACTTCAATAGTTGGTATCAAAAGTTAAAAATAGTCTTGGAGTATGAGTGGATTCTATATATTTTGATAGATCTAGCACCTGAGGAGCCAGCATCGAATGCACGTGGGATGTTTTGAGATACTTATCAAAAGTGGCTCAATGATCGAATCATAATTTATTGCATTATATTGGTGGCAATAAGCTACGAGTTCAGTCATAGGTTTGAGAATGCTCAGCCAAAGTATATGCTTCAAATGTTGAATGAGTCCTTTAGCACTCTAAATGATGTTGAGAGGCATAAGACTAGTGGTGCTATCTTCAAAGCTCAGATAAAAGATGGGGCATCATGTTAGATGTGTGTCCTAGAAGCCAGATTAGCTAACACTTATAATATACTTCTAAGGACAATTTTATGATTTTGACTATAAATTAATAAAAAAATTATTTTCTATCATAATGTATATTTAAAGTGTATGTGATACATCCTTTGAGTTAGTGATAATGATAATTCATATTTTCAGAGTTAAAAATTTAAGACATAAATTTTCATAATTAACTCATAAATTGCTTCCGACCGTAGGATCATTATAAGGATGGTGATTGATCCAAAAGGTTGGTGTATGATCACTTTTTTGAGTAGATGAGTCTTGAGTCTATGGTGTGGAGACACCGGAGTGAGAGTACAGGTACTCATTAGAAAATGAGGGCACTGAGCATGACCACTTCGAGCATTCATAAGAAAGTCTACCATCTTATTGATGACTAACTCGATGTTATAATAGTGTGTCTGATTCTTTGACTTGAGGTGCATCGATAATTTACCTTGAGGGTATTGTAGTTTGACTACACCATAACTCAATCTCCTAGCCATTCAAAATCCTGAGGTGTATGTTGGCTACAGTACGTTCATTGTTGGAATTGGATTGCACCAATAAGGGATCTATCTACCTTGGTAGATGAGGAGTAGCCCTATGATGATCATGTGAATCGAGTCCATAAGCCCATCGCCACGGCAGAGTGAATATGATGAAAAGAGTTTCTATAAGGGTTTCAATAGGACTCAAATCAAGTGATTAATTCATATGACGGATATTGGGTTTGACAAGTTCACCATAACCCTAATCCTATCGGGGCTCAAGAAAGAAGAATCCAATCGCATAAGTAGCTGCACTGAGAGGTTCACTTTCAGTTCTGATGGGTTGCCACCATATACTGCTAGATGTCATTGATGGATTTTAGAAGTAATTAGAATGATTTTGATGATCGATTATTCTAATTGTGTGAATCAGAAAAGTTCTGGTCCATCGAAAGGTGTTTTGATGATGTCGATAATGGAGATCATGACATGTCTCATTACCATACAATACTAAATCTAACTAGATCACACAAATAAGAGTTTGGATCTGGATATCATCAATTGAGCTAATCTAGTTCGATTGATTTGGATTAGATCCAATCAGGTTCAAGGTAATCATGCTAGCACACGATAGAGCCTAACTTTCTCCTTCTATAATCCTTCTGATTCATCACAACCAAGTTGAATTTGATTTGATTCATTTCTATATCTTAAATGAGTTTTTTTTCATCTGACTAGAATAAGTCTAGATTAGATTAATTATGAAAATTAAATTCATTCCTAGTGCAATTGGACTAGGGTAAATAGTTGACCCAATTGAGAGAATTAAGGGTCACATGATCAGAGAATTTTAGAAATTTTTTTAGAAATTATTTTGCTAGTTATTTTAGATATGTGATACAGCATGAGTTATACTTTGGGTGTGCAAAATTTTGTGATTTTTAGAGATGCCTAGACTGGGTGATGATAGAGTTTGATTTGTATCAAACTCTTGAGGGAAGAGTCCTAGATGCACATGGACTCTTCCTTATCCTTTCATGTCGCCACCTTCTAGATGAATTTTTGGTGTCAAAACTAGATGGGATCTGGGGTTTTTCATGAAGATCAGGTCCAAGAGGCCCAATGGTCAAATTAATAAGGTTTTTGATCAAAAAGGGACTTTTTATGGCGCTATGTCTTGTACAAGAAATCTTCTCATGAAATTGCCTCAACGAAATTTATTTTTTCCATACCCAAAGGAGCCTTCCATCTGATATCCACATATCCTCTATCCTCTTCCTCTCTCTCTTCTACATGACTAAAAAGTTAGGCATAAATCTGAGTTGAAGGTCCAAGATTTTTGGCACTGGATTTAGCATCTACGCGACAATGTTCGTGAGATGAATAGGCTGCCCTCAGAAATCATTTTGAAGGCTTTTCTAATCAGATCTAGATCTAATTTTTATGAGAAAAGATTCATGAGAAAAAGATATTTAGATCCTATCTGAATGAATATCGGTAGAGGCCAGGCATGTGCATGGCTTCTTCCAGAATTTCAGGAATCAACAGGATCATCACAGGATAATTAAATTACCAAATCAGGTACTTAAAATTAAATCTTATTTAATTTTATTTTTAACTTTTAATATTAGATTTCTATGATTAGATCTGAGAAGTCTCATATTTGATTAATTTTTTTTTAAAAAAAAATTAAAATATTTCTTCAGATCCAATCAGATCTGAACGATCCTATGCTGGAAAAATAGATTTTTCCTTCAACTGGTATTAGAGCCAGGTTGCAGTTCTTCGGATCTATTTTAGATATGATTTTATTTTTATTTTTTAATTTGATATTAAAAAGTTTTAGATGTCACACCAAATATGATTAGATCTAAAATTAAAAAATTAAAATTAAATCATTTAGATCTAATATATTTGAGATGCATGACTAGACTGAGAATAGAATAGTTCTATGTATAGTCTAGTATAATTATATTATTAATTTAATTAAATATAATTTTAGATCTATTTAATTTTTATTTTTTTAATATTATAATTATTATAATTAGATCTAAAAAAATAAAAAATAAAGTTTTAAATTTTTGATTTTTTCATATGTGATATGAAAAGATGCATATTTAGACTAGTTTAGAATAGTTCTACAAATTATCTAGAATAATTTTATTTTAATATGATCAAATTTAAATCTATTTTTTAGTTATTATATATAAAATTAATAGATCTAAAAAATATGCATGGTTAATTTAGTGATGATACATGAGATGTATGCAAAGCATGTAATAGTTAGATCATTAATTATATATGTAATATATGATCTAGATCTAACTAGTTTTATAGTTTCAATTATATTTCTGATTAAGGCATTCCACTTGACCGTTCAATCATAAGAATAAAGTAGGATTTAAAGGTCCTCTCCTTCCATTTGATGAGGTGTTCTTATGGCATGTAGTGGTGCTGCACGTTCGTCTTTAATCAAAAATCAGAACTTATTTTCTGCAAAATTCTAGATTCTGAAACCCTAAGATTTTGATATATATTTTTTATTTATGAAATCCAAACTTAATTAAGAATGAAGATTTTAAAACTAATTAGGTCTAAATTTAAGAATTTTTAGATCTAAGATATTTTCATAAAATTGGGTTCGGGCTTGGATAGCTCAATTAGGTCTAGCGGTTGATCAAATCGAATCAAAAGTTGGTTAGGTGGGATCAAGAGTGCTTAGAATTGACCAGCCCAATAGTTGTAAGTCTGGGTCAAGGTCGACTCACAGCCATATGTGATCGATCCAATTAAAACCTAATTTGGCATTATGGTTCGTGCCTAGATTGTAGGCTAACCCAATTAGTTCTGGTTCGATAATTTGGTGTCTAAGATAAGTTTGGAAGATACGATCGATTGATTTTTAATTGAAAGCTATTCGAACTAAATGTGTTCTTGTCGAGTTAATGGCATATCCCTTCCACCGATCTCACTTACCTTGCCATTTATATCAACCTACTTTTGATTTGAGGTGGCTAATAGTTTGAGCTAACCCATGCCACTAGGCTTGTCATAACCGTTATGACTGAGTCAAGTCTAAGAGATCTAAATTGAATCTTCCTAAGAAAAGATTTAAGTCAATTGGTCTTCCATCGTTGTAGATGTGTGGGCCCTTCTTGGGGTTGATTATTCTCGACTGGTTATAGTAGCTTAGTTGCACCGAAAAGATGCAACAACATCTATTAGGCATTGGATGCTATAGGTTGGTGGATGGGTTGGGCTCAATATTTCAGATATGATGAGGGATCCAATCAGAAATCCAATTCGTGCAAATGTTGGATCTGACTTAACTAAGGAGTAGATCAATATTTTGAACACGGTGAGATTCATGAATTAGAGACCAGGATTAGGTGCACCATGATTAAAAAATCATTGGATAGGACTTATCCAGTCATCGATTGACCCATCACCAAAAATTATTAGGTGAGGTGGTGAGCCAGTCGGTGGGACCACACCATCCACTAGAAATCAATTGATCATAAAAATTTTTGCACTCTGCCCAGGAACTATAGGGATCCGAGAAAATAGTGAGGGCCTATTTTATTTAAAAATAAATTTTTTTAATAAATTGATTAAGTCTAATTATAAAATCTAATTAAAAATTTTGACTCTCTATAGAAAAATGTTTGCGTCCAACCTACTAGCTCGTATCCTGAACACCCATAGACTGATCGGATCCAACTTCAAGGATTGGCTTCGAAACTTCAAAATTATTTTGGGTTTCGAGAAGTTGACTCATGTATTAGAACAGGATCCTCCCACTTTACCAATCCATCCATTAACTAATCAGAGAGTATCTCTAGAGAAGTGGATGGATGGTGATAACAAAGCTAGGTATTACATGTTGGGCTCGATATCTGATTAGCTCCAATGTCAACATGAAGACTTTAAGACTAGTCATCAAATATTGGTTAACCTGCAAGAGTTGTTTGGTGAACAAAGTTGCGTACCCAAATATCAAGTCACTAGAAGACTTTTTAAGGCTCAAATGCATGATGGATAGTCGATCCAAGATCATTATCTGATGATGATCAAGGACTTAGAAGAGCTTGAAAAGCTTGGTGTTAAGCTGGATAAGGATTTATAGATTGATATAATTCTACAATCCTTGACTGATGAGTTGGGCAGTTCATCATGAACTGCCATATGCATAAACTACAGAATACTCTGGTAGAACTTATGAATATGCTGGTTACTATTGAGCTTTCTATGAAAGGTTCTAATGGCTCAATATTTATTGTGGAGCGGACTTCTTCCAAGAGAAAGTCTTTTGAAAGAAGAAGAAGTCTATGAAGAAGCAGAAGATGGATGGTGAGATGAAGAAGAAGGTAGAGCTGAAGAAGAAGGCTGGTGATAAAGAAAAATATTTTCATTACAACACAGATGGTCATTGAAAGCAGAACTGCCCCTTATACCTGGCCAACCTGAAGAACAAGAAGGAGGTAGGTCCTTCTGAAGGTATGCTTGTTATAGAATCTAATCTTATAGTTTCTTCTGCGTCTAGTTGGGAGCTTGACTCTGGTTCTAGTGCTCACTTATACACTTCTATGTTGGATCTTGAGGATAGCAAGAGGCTGAAAGATGGTGAGATGATCCTATGCATCAAAAATGGAGCAAGAGTTGCTATAGTGGCTATGAAAACCTACCCTCTGTGATTATCATTAGGATTAGATTTAGTTCTTAGAGACTATTTTTATGTGCCTACAGCAAGCAGAAATTTGATTTTTATTTCATGTTTAGCACAAGAAGGCTATGTAATTAGTTTTCTTAAGGACCATTGTAATATTCTTTATGAAAGAAATAAAATTGCAAGTGGTTTCCTTATAAATGATCTCTATCAGTTACATATTGATGTTTCTATTTTTAATATCGAGCAAAATGTGAATGCCATAGGATCAAAATGATCTAGGGATAGTCTAAATAATAGATATCTATGGCACCTTAGGCTAGGTCATATAGCAGAGGATAGGGTTAACAAATTGAAGAAATTTGGGCTATTGAGTCCATTGACTTTCGAGTCATATTTGATTTATGAATCATGCCTTCATGGCAAAATGACCAAGCTTCCTTTCGTAGGACATGGGGAAAGGGCCATAGAACTACTTGCCCTAGTACATACTGATGTGTGCAGCCCATTTGATGTGCCGATTAGAGGCAACTATGTCTACTTCATCATCTTTATCGATAATTTATCTTGGTATGGATATGTGTATTTGATGCGACATAAATCTGAAGCTTTTGAAAAGTTCAAAGAATTCAGATATGAAGTAGAAAAATAAATCAAAAAATCCATTAAGGTTCTTCGATTAGATCGAGGAGGTGAATACCTTAGTCGGATATTCCTAGACTATCTTAAGCAAAATGACATGATTTCTCAATGGACTCTACCTAGAATACCTCAACTCAATGAGATATTAGAACGAAGAAACTGGACCTTATTAGATATGGTCCAATCTATGATGAGCTTTACGGACCTCCTTGAGTTTCATTGGGGATATAGTCTAATGACTGCTATATATTTACTAAATAAAATTTTCTCTAAAATCGTTCTTATCAGACCATATGAGATATGGCATGATAAAAAATCAAGTCTGAGTCACCTTAGAATTTGGAGTTGTCCGGCTCATGTTAAGAGACAGCAGGCAGACAAGTTAGAGTATAAGTCCTTTAGAGCTTAGTTCATAGGATATCCTAAAAAGTCATTAGGATATTATTTCTATATTTCGAAAGACCATAATGTGATTATGAGTCGACATGCCATATTTTTTTAAAATAATTTATTCAAGATGGTGGCATCAGAAGGCAGATTAGGCTCGAGAAGAAAGTCTTCCAAGAGCAATGAGCTTAGGATCCTATGAAATCCAATCAGATTGAGCCAGTCCAATCATGACCACCTCCACCTCGTAGATCAAAAAAGATTTTTCGACCTCCTAAAAGGTACTTAGGTACTATTTTAGAGGACATAGAGAAAATGTTCCTTATAGGAAATGGGGTTCATGGTGATGATCCCAAAATCTATGATGAGGCGATATTAGATATTAACTCCGAGAAATGGTTAGAGACAATAAAGTCAGAGATTGACTCAATGCGCTCGAACCAAGTTTGGACCTTGGTAGATCCACCTGAAGATATAGTACCTATTGGGTGTAAATGGATCTACAAGAGAAAGATAGGTGTAGATGAAAATGTGGAGACATTCAAGGCTAGGTTAGTGGCAAAAGGATATAGTCAGCATGAAGGCATTGACTATCAGGATACCTTCTTTCCAGTAGCCATGATAAAATCCATCCGCATATTGCTTGCTGTTGCACACTATTTTAATTATGAAATATGATAGATGGACGTGAAAATGGCCTTAAATGGATATCTTGAGAAAGATATCTATATGAAATAGCCGCTAGATTTCACATCCAGTGATGCTGATCATAAGGTCTGCAAGCTGCAAAGGTCCATCTATGGACTTAAGCAAGCATCTTGGAGGTGGAATGCTCATTTCAATGATGTGATCAAATCATTTGAATTCATCAAGAATGAGGAGGAACCCTGTGTATTCAAAAAGATCAGTGGAAGCACTGTTGTCTTTCTCGTACTATACGTGGATGACATCCTCCTTATTGGGAATGATATTTTCATATTAACCATAGTTAAAATATGGTTATCAAAAGAATTCTCTATGAAATTCTTAGGAGAAGCATCCTTTATTCTAGGAATTAAGGTCTATAGGGATAGACCAAATAGGATGCTCGGTCTCTCAAAAAAGAAGTACAAAGAGGAGGTACTAATGAGGTTTAGCATGAAAAACTCCAAGAGGGGATTAGTGCCCTTCAGATATGGCATTCATCTCTCCAAGAAGATGTGTTCTAACACATTTGAGGAGATTGAATGCATGAGCAAGATCCCTTTTGCTTTGGCAATAGGGAGCCTCATGTACGCCATGCTATGTACATGACCTGATATCGGCCATGCTATGAGTGTCATGAGCAGATATCATTCGAATTCAGGTGAAGAGCACTGGACTTCTATGAAATGTATCTTGAAGTACTTGAGAAGGACTAAGGATATGTTCTTGATTTTTGATAATGAAGAACTCCAGGTCCAAGGTTATATAGACTCAAATTTTATGTTTGATATAGATGATCGAAAGTCGACATCTGATAGTCTGTTTATGTATAATGGTGGTGCTGTCCGTTGAAAGAGTTCCAAGCAGACTGTGATAGCAAATTCTATCATGGAAGTAGAGTACATCGCTGCATCGAAAGCTGCAAAGGAGGTGTTCTGGTATAAGAAGTTCATCACAAAACTAAGAGTGATGCCATCAGATGCCATCCCTCTGTACTGCAACAACAATGGCGCCATAGCCCTAGCTAAGGAGCCGAGGTCTCATCAAAAATCCAAGCACATCAAGCGGCGATTCCACCTCATCCACAATTACCTCGAGAAAGATTATGTTGAGGTCAGAGAGTCGACTCCATGGATAATGCAGCAGATCCACTAACAAAGTCTTTAGGCCAGCAGAAGATCGAAGCCCACCTTGATAAGATGGGACTTAAATTTATAGTCAATTGGCTTTAGGTCAAGTGGGAGTTTGTTAGATGTGTGCTCCAGAAGCTAGATTGGCTAACACTTATAATACACCTCTAAGAGCAATTTTATGATTTTGATTATAAATTAATAAAAGGATTATTTTCTATCACAGTGTGTATTTAAAGTGTATGTGATACATCCTTTAAGTTAATGGTAATGACAATTTATATTTTTAAGGAGTTGAAAATTTAAGACATGAATTTTCATAATTAACTCATCAACTGCTTCTGACCATAGGATCATCATGAGGATGGTGATTGATCCGAAAGGTTGGTGTATGATTGCTTTCTTTGAGTAGATAAGTCTTAAGTCTATGGTATGGAGACACCGGAGTGAGAGTACAGGCGCTCATTAAAGAATGAGGGTACTGAGCATGACCACCTCGAGCATTCATAAGGAAGTCTACCTTCTCGTTGATGATTGGCTCGATGTTGCAATAGTGTGTCTAGTTCTTTGACCTGAGATGCATCGACAATTTATCTTGAGGGTGTTGTAGTTTGACTGCACCATAACTCGATCTCCTAGCCATTTGGAATCCTGAGGTGTATGTTGGCTATAGTATGTTAAGTGTAGCAATTGGATTGCACCAATAAGGGATCTATCTACCTTGGTAGATGAGGAGTAGCCCTATGATGATCATGAGAATCGAGTCCATAAGCCCATGGCCAGAGCAGAGTGAAGATGCTACAAAGAGTTTTTATAAAGATTTCACATAGGACTTGAATCGAATGATTAATTTGTATGACGAATATTTGGTCTGATGAGTTCACCATAACTCTAATCCTGTCAGGGGTTAACATAGAAGAATCCAATCACACAGGTAGCTCAATGAGAGGTTCACTTTTACTTTCGATGGGTTGCCACCATATACTACTAGGTATCACTGATGGATTTTGGGAGCAATTAGAATGATTTTGATGATTGATTATTCTAATTGTATGAATCAGAAAAGTTCTGATCTATCGAAAGATATTTCAATGATGGAGATCATGACATATCTCATTACCATACGATACTGAACCTAACTGAATCATACAAACAATAGTTTGGATCTAGATATCATCAATTAAGCTAACCTAGTTCGATTGATTTGGATTAGATCCAATCAGGTTTAAGGTAATCATGCTAGCACACAATTGAGCATGACTTCTCCATCTATAATCTTTCTGATTCATCGCAACCAAGTTGAATTTGTTTTGATTTATTCCTATATCTTAAATGAGTTTATTTTCATCTGACTAGAATAAGTTTTGGTTAGATTAATTATGAAAATTAAATTCATTCCTAGTGCAATTGGACTAGGGTCAATAGTTGACCCAATTAAGAGAATTAAGGGTCACATGATCAGAGAATTTTAGAAATTTTTTTAGAAATCATTTTGCTCTCTTTTTTAGATATGTGATAGGGCATGATATATGCTTTGGGTGTGCAAAATTTTATGATTTTTATAGGTGCCTAGACTGGGTTTTGATAGAGTTTGATTTGTATCAAACTCTTAAGGGAAGAGTCCAAGACGCACATGGACTCTTCCTTATCCTTTCATGCCACCACCTTCCAGATTGATTTTTGGTGTTAAAACTAGATGGGATCTGGGGTTTTTCATGGAGATCAGGTTCAAGAGTCTCAATGGTTGAATTAATAAGGTTTTTGGTCAAAAAGAAACTCTTTATGGCACTATGTCTTGTATAAGAAATCTTCTCATGAAATTGCCTCAACAAAATTTATTTTTTCTACATACAAAGCAGCCTTCCCTCTGATATCCACACCCCTCTATCCTCTCTCTCCTTCTCACCTACATGCCTAAAATGTTAGGCACAAATCTAAGTTGAAGGTCCAAGGTTTTTGGCACAAGATTCAGCATCTATGCGATGGTGTTTGTGAGACAAACAGGCTGCCCTTAGAAGTCATTTTGAAGGCTTTTCTAATCAGATCTATATCTAATTTTTGGAGAAGAGATTCACGAGGAGAAGACATTCAGATATTGCTAGAGTGGATATCGATAGAGACCAGGCGCATGCGTGGCTCCTTCCAGAACCTCAGGAATCAACAAGATCATCGCAGAATAATTAGATTACCAAATTGGATACTTAAAATTAAATTTGATTTAATTTTATTTTTAACTTTTAATATCATATCTCTATGATTAGATCTAAGAAGTCTCAGATCTAATTAGAATTTTAGAAAAAAAATTTTAAAATATTTTTTTAGATCCAATCAGATTTGAACAATCCTGTGTCGAAAAAATAGGTTTTTCCTTTACATCAGTCATCGATCATGTATTGTACATGATCAAGTTGATTGAGCACTTGAGCATGCTCAACTTTTCCATGCATGAGCAACTTGGGAAAGATGCTATACTAAACTCCTTGCCAAAGTCCTACCTTCCATTCCTTATTATAAAATGACAAAGTCTACAATCAACTACCACAGTTTGGTGGAGTTGCTTTAGAACTTTGAGAAGGATCACCAGCTCCATAAGAAGTCGGTGAATATAGTGGAAGGATCTTCTTCTTATTGTCAATCCTTTAAGAAGGGGAACAAGAATGAGAAGAAGAAAAATAAGAAGGTGCAGCACCATGCTGGGACATCTATACAGGGTCAGACCAAGAAACTTAAGTCTGATCAGAGTCAGATGGAATGCATCTACTATAAGAAGCAGGGGCACTGAGTCCTTAGTAAATTACAATCCTGGATCCAAACAGGTCGAGGAAGAAGCAATCTATTAATAGGCAAGATAATTATATGATAACTCATTGCAATTTCTCAATATGTAATACTACTGTCTGGATATTAGATACCAAAAATCTTTATCATATTTTTAATTCATTACAGGGGCTATAGGTTAGTACGAGGTTTGAACAAGGTGAGAAATTCTTGAATGTTAAAAATGGAAGACTAGTTCCAGTTCTAATTTTAGAAACCACAAAACTTGTATTTAATTCTCATACTATTGTTCTTAGTGAATGTCATTTTTGTCCAAATTTTTTATTGAATATTATTTCTGTAGGCTTTCTGGCCAAAAATAGTTATGAAATTTTAATAAAAAGAAACTTTTATAACATCAGTTTGAATGGTGTTTCTATGTTAAATGGATAATTAAACAATGAAATTTATATTTTTTCATAGCCTATTAATATGGTCTATTTCTTTGGCAAATGCTCTAGAGTAGATGATATGTCTAAAATCTATCTTTGGCACTATAGGCTAGGTCACATTAACAAAAATAGAATAAACATATTGACTCAAGATGTAATCCTTGAAGTTAGTGATTGTGAATCACTTTCAACCTGTGAGTCCTATTTTCTTGGAAAGATGACCAAATCATCTGTTACTGAAAAAGATAAAAGAGCCAATGAGCTTCATATCTAGTACATACTGATGTATGTAGATCAATAAGCTCAAATGCTAGAGGTGAATATTTCTACTTTATTATCTACACTGACAATCGATCTATCTAGGTATGGATATGTCTACTTGATTAAATACCTCTAAGCCATTTGAAATGTTTAAATGATTCCATAATAAGGTAAAAAAATAAACTAGAAAGAGTATTAAAACTCTTTGGTCTGACTAAGGGGGTTGAAAACCTTTCTAGTGAGTTTCTAATATATCCAAGAGAGAATGGAATTTTTTCTCAATAGACTCCTCCTAGGATACCATAATATAATGATATGTTTGAAAGAAGAAATTAAACCCTGTTAGACAGGATTTATTTCATGATGGGCTTTGCCAATCTACCAATTTTCTTCTAGGAGATACATGCTCAAATTAGCTTGTTATGTTCTTAATAGGATTCCGAGTAAGTTTATAGTTAGAACACCGTATGAGATATGGATAAGGCATAAATTAGTACTCTCACATCTTCAGATTTGGAGGTATCTGGCTTATATTAAACATTTAATGACAGACAAGGTTGGACCTAGGTTTGATAAGTGTATTTTTATTAGATACCTAAAATAAACCAAAGGATATTATTTCTATCTAGTTGATGAACAAAAAGTGTTATCAGCTTTAAGACAATCTTTTTAAAATACAATCAACACAATCAATACAATCTTTTTAGAGTTCCTTGGTGAAGGAACTAAGCATCTAAGGTCAAGCTTGACAAAGTTCGATAGGTAAAACAATCAACAGAAGTAGCTGAACCTAAATCAAATTTTATTAGATCAAATTTGGAGCCCAATATACCTACATTCTTAAGATGATCTAGTAGAATACTGCATCAATCGGATAGATACTATAGTTTCTTGATCCAGGATGGTGACCTTATCGAGCTCAATGAGAATGATGAGAATCCGATCATCTATATGGATGCAATGCAAAGATCCAACTATGATAAGTGGCTTGAAGCCATGAAATTTAAAATAAAGTCCATGAAGGTCAATGATGTATAGACATTAGCGAATCCACCTAAAGGGATAAAATCCATAGGGTGTAAGTAAGTCTTCAAAAAAAAAAGACATAAATCGGAAGGTGGAGATCTATAAAGTCCATCTAGTTGCCAAGGAATATTGTTAACATTATGGTATAGACTATGATGAGATATTTTCTTTTGTAGCAATGCTCAAATTCATTTGGATCATGCTTGCGATAGCTGTCCATCTAGACTATAAAATCTAGCAGATGAATGTGAAGACAGCTTTCCTAAATGGAGAGCTAGATGAAGAAGTGTATATAATATAGCCTAAAGGGTTCACATCCAGAAATGAGTCAAAAGTGTGCAAGCTTCAGAGATCTATTTATGGATTGAAGCAAGTATCTCAAAGTTGGAACATGCATTTTGATAAGATGATCGAAACATATGGCTCCATTAAAAATAGAGAAGAGCCCTACATATACAAGTGGGCAAATAGTTTGGTGGTGGTATTTCTTGTGTTATATATGGATGATATTCTCTTAATCAAAAATAACATTCCTGCATTACAGGAAATAACGATTTGGCTATTGTCATAGTTCTTCATAAAGGACTTAGGAGAGGCATTCTATATCCTAGGAACGAAAATCTATAAAGATAGATCTGAGAGATTGCTTGGGTTGTCCCAGTCCATGTACATTGAAATTATGTTGAAGTGATTCAGCATGAAGAATTCCAAGAAAGGCTATCTACCAGTAGACCATGAAATTTCTTTCTCAAAGAGGGATTGTCCGACGATGCCTCAAGAGAGAGAGTATATGAGTAGAATTCTATATGCTTTGATAATGAATTCTATCATACATTCCATGGCATGTATGAGATCAGATATAGCATGCTCACTAGAGATAGTGAGTAGATACCAGTATGATCGAGGGAGAACCACTGGAAGGTTGTAAAAACCATCATTAAGTATTTGAGAAATACTAAAGATTAGTGTCTCGTTTATGGTGAGTCAAATTTAAAACTTGAGGGATTTACAGACTCTAGTTTTCATTCTAATTATGATGATAGCAAGTGTATATCAGGGTACATGTTTACTCATGATGGAGCCATCTACTGAAAATAGTTTCAAGTAGCATACTATGGCTGATTCTAATTGCGAGGTAGAGTACATCGCAGCATCCGATGCTACCAAGAAAGCTAAATGGCTAAAAAAATTCATCACCTGGCTCGAAGTGACATCCTTCCTTGATGGTCTTGTTCTGCTCTACGATGACAGCACTGGAGCCATTGCTCAGACGAAGAAACTGAAGGCACATCGGCAGATAAAGCATATTCTATGTCACTACTACCTTGTCCAGAACATCATGGATGAGGTGACTGGTCGAGCTTTAGAAGATCGATAGAAAGGAGAACTTGGCTGACCCATTCACTAAAGCCCTTAAGGTAAAGGAGTTCGATAATCACAAGTTAAAGATGTGTATGTGATACTATACCAATTGGCTTTAGTCCAAGTAAGGATTATTGGAACAGTATACCAAAGTCAATCATCAGCTTGTTGACAATTAACCTTATTGATACAAATTGTATATAAATTATTTATGAATAAAAAGTTTATTCTAATTTTTTCATCACAAGTTGTGTACATCTTCTAATGAACTCATATGTTGTGATGAAGTTCTTAAGATTATTTAAAATCGATTAAGAAAAATTTATCATTTAGTTCTTATTAGATATGTGCGCCCTAGAAGACAGAATTAGCTGACACTTGTAATACACTTCTAGGGGCAAAATTATAATTTTGACTATAAATAATAAAATAAATTATTTTCTATCACATATGTGTATTTAGTGTCTATGATACATCCCTTGAGTTAATGATAATCATAATTCTTATTTTTAAGAGTTAAAAATTTAAGACATGAATTTTCATTTATTAACTCATAAAAGGCTTCTGACCATAGGATTGTCATGAGGATGGTGATTGATCCGGAAGATTAGTGTACAATCACTTCTTTATAGTAGATGAGTCTTTAGTCTATGGTGTGGAAATACCAAAGCGAGAGTACAGGTACTCGTTAGAGAATTAGGGCACTAAGCGTGACTACCTCAAGCAATCATAAGAAAGTCTACCTTCTCATCGATGACTGACTCGAAGCTACAGTGGTGTGTCTGGTTCTTTGACCTGAGGTGCATCGGTAGTTCATATTGAGGGTGTATGTTGGCTATAGCATGTTCATTATAAGAATTGGGATTGCACCAAGAGGGAATCTATCTACCTCGGTAGATGAGGAGCAGTCCTATGATGATCATGAGAATCAAGTTCATAAGCCAATGGCCATGGCAGAGAGTGAAATAATAGAAATAGTTTCTATTAAGGTTTTCACATCAGACTCGAATCAAATGATTAAATCTTATGATAGAAATTAGGGTTTGATGAGTTCACCTTAACCCTAATCTGATCAGAACTCAAGATAGAAGAACTTAATCACACAGGTAGCTGCACCAAGAGGTTCATTTTTAGTTTTGATGGATTGCCACCATATACTACTAGGTGTCACTGGTGGATTTTGGAAGCAATTAGAATGATTTAGATGATCGATCATTCTAGTTGTCTAAATCAAAAGAGTTCTAATCCATCGAAAGGAGTTTCGATGATGTCGATGATAGAAATCATGACATATCTCATTACCATACAGAACTGAACCTAACTGGATCACACAAACAAGGGTTTGGATCTGGATATCATCAATTGGACTAATCCAGTTCAATTGATTTGAGTTAGATTCAATTAGGTTCAAGAAAATTATGCTAGCACACGATTGAGCCTAACGTTCTCCTTCTATTATGATTAAAAGTTATCTCGACTGATCCAAATATGTTTGTGCTCACTCAGGTATCTTTATTTAGTCTGACTGGAGTTCGTCTAGATCAAAAAAGGGTTGTCTTAATTTATGAGATAAATTTGAGACAACACCTACCATTTTCCATCACCTGCTAATTCTTGTCCTTTAACTTTGGTCAAACGTTGACCTTTGACCCTTGGACATTTGCCCATGTGTCATGCACCCATAGGAGAGACTTATTGACCAAGTCCACCTACCATTTGGTAGGAAGATGGAGGGTGCACACCTAGGATGGTGTGCGCTCCATGTGGATAAACACTGGAGTCCCATATGGATGGGACTCTAGGTTGCTTCTTGGATTCAACTTAGATGACCCCTAGCCATAGACTTTGACCAGTCTTAGGTGCCATCTAAGGATGCATCTATGGGGCTCTCATCTAATTGGATCAGGTGATTTCATCCCACTAATTAGATTTAGATCTGATTGCACGAAGCAACGCAATTAGCCGGGATGATGCAGCACTGCATGGCACAGCAGGGTCTATAAATAAATCCTGTCTGCGTCCAACTTTTAGAGAGTTTCTCTTAGTCCATGCCCCAAGGCTACACCTCTCCCTCCTCCATGCCATCATCTGATCTTCTCTCTCCTCTCCATGCCCAAGGAAAGTTGGGCTTCAGTTTGGTGCGATCTAGGCAAGAAAAGGCTGATAAGAAAGGAAGAAGGCAGCACTACTGCAGAGACTACTGCTGATCTTCAGAAGGAGTTTTGAAGATCCTCCAAATCAGATCCAAATTTAATTTTTGGAGACATGATAAAGAAGGAGAAGATCTCCGGATCCAATTCAAGTGGATACTGACTGAGGCCAGGCGCTTGCGTGGCTAGATCCAGAACCTCAGACAATTAGCAGGATCATCAAAGGGTAATTGGATTACCCAAATCAAGGTAACATTAATTTAGATTTAATTTAATTTAATCTTTTTATTTATTAGATCATAAAATTAGATTTGAAAAATGTTAGATCTAATTTATATCTAAGAGGAAATTTTTGAAATTTGTCTCTCGATCCAATCAGATTTGAACGAACCTGACCCAGAAAATCTGATTTTTCCCTTCCACTTGTATCAGAGCTAGGTTGGATAAAATTTATTTAGATCTAACTTAATCAAATAAATTAGTAATTTTAGATATCACATGAGATGTGATTAGATCTAAAATTAGAAAATTATAAAATTAAAATTAATTAATTTAGATCTAAAATGTATGAGATGCATAACTAGACTAGGAATAGAATTATTCCATGTGTAGTCTAGTATAATCATAATTTTTATTTAATTAATTATAATTTTAAGATATATTTATTTATCATTTTTTGATCTCATAAATATTATAATCAGATCTAAAAATAGAAAATAATTTTAATTTAATTTATTTATATGAGATATGATAGTTGCATGTTTAGACTAGTTGTAAAATATTTCTACAAAAGGTCTAGATTAAATTTTATTTGATGTGATCAAATTTAAATTTAATTTTTTAGATAATTATGAGATAATTTAGATCTAAAAAATATGCATGATATGATGTATGCAAAATATGTTTTAATTAGATCAATTTTTATATGAGATATATGCTTAGATCTAATTAGTTATGTAGATTAGTTGTATTTCTGATTAAGGCATTCCCCTTGGCTGTCCAGTCATAAAAACAAAGTAGGGTTTAAAGACCCTCTCCTCCCATTCAATGGGGTGTTTTTATGATGTGTAGGGGTGCTGGACATTCATCCTTAATCAAAAATTAAAAACTTATTTTCTGCAAAACTCTAGATCCTAAAATCCTAGGATCTTATTTACATGTTTTGCTTATGAACCCTAAACTTAATTAAGAATTAAGATTATGAAACATATTAGGTCTAAAATTGAGAATTTTTAGATCTAAGACATATTCATAAATTTGGGTCCAGGCTTGGGTAGCTCAATTAGGTATAAGCAATTGATCAAACCGAATCAAGAGTTGGTTAGATGGGATCAACAGTGCTTAAATTGACCAGCCTAATAGAATTAAGTCTGAGTCAAGATCGAGTCACGTGAGTGATTGATCAAGCTAAGACCTAATTAGGATCAGTGGTTAGAGTCTGGATTGTAGGCTAACCCAATTAGTTCTAGCTCAACAATTTGGTGTCTAAGGTATGTCTGGCAGATACGACCGACTGATTTTTAATTGGGAGCTACTCGACTCGAATGTGTTCTTATCGAGTTAATGGCATATTCCTTCCACCGATCTCACTTATCTGGCCATGTTTGTTGGCTCAGTTCTAATCTAAGGTGGTCAATAATCCGAGCTAACCCATGCCACTAGGTTAGTTATAATGGTTATGATTATGTCAAGTCCAGTTTAGTGAGACCTAAATCAAATCTCACTAAGAAAAGATTAAGTCTAAGGTCTTCCACCATTGTAGATGTGTGGGCCCTTCCCATGGTTGATTGTTCTCGACTGGTTATAATGGCTCAGTTGCACCGAAAAGATGCAACCATGTCTATTAGATATTGGATGCTATGGGCTGGAGGATGAATTAGACTCAATATTTTGGATATGGTGAGAGACTCAATTAGAAATCCAATCTGTGTAAATGGTGGGTCTGACTTAACTAAGGAGTGGATCAATATTCTAGGCATGGTGAGATTCATGAATTAGAGAACAAGTTTGGGTGCATCATGATTAGAGAATCATTGAACAAGAGTTGTTCACTCATTGGCTAACCCATCACCAATAACTGTTAGATGAGGTGATGAGTCAGTTGGTTGGACCGCACCACCCACTAGAAATCAGTAATCGTGGAGATTTTCACATCTCTACAGAGGGAGTGTAGGGATCTGAGAAAATAGTGGAAGCTAATTTATTTTAAAAAGAAAAATACTAAATAAATTGGTTAAGTCTTAATTATAATATTTAACTAAAAATTTTGACTCTCTATAGAAAAATATCTGCATCCAACTCACTAGCATGAATCCAGGACACCCATAGACTGACTGGACCAAATTACAAGGATTGGCTCCAAATCTTCAAAATCGTTTTGGGTTTTGAGAAGTTAACTCATGTACTGGACCAGGATCCTCCCATCTTATCAGCTCGTCCATTCGTTGAGCAGAGAGCGTCTCTGGATAAGTGGACAAACGATAATAACAAGACCAGATACTACATATTAGGCTCGATGTCTGATGAACTTCAGCACCAACATGAAGATATCATGATTGCTTGCCAAATGTTGGCTCACCTACAGGAGATGTTTGGTGAATAGAGTCATGCAGTTAAGTATCAAGTCACTAAACGACTGTTCAAGGCTAAGATGTATGATGGGTAGTCGGTCCAAGATCATTGTCTGATGATGATCAAGGATTTGGAAGAGCTTGAGAAGCTTGGAGTGTGGTTGGACTTGGATCTGCAGAATGATATAATTCTATAATCCTTGACTGATGCGTATGGGCAATTCATCATGAACTACCATATGCATAAACTTCAAAATTCCTTGGTCGAACTTATGAACATGCTGGTTATCGCTGAGCTTTCCATGAAAGGTTCTAAAGGCTCAGTGCTTGCTATGGAACGGACTTCTTCCAAGTGAAAGTCTTTTGGAAAGAAGAAAAAGTCTGCAAAAAAGCAAAAGGTGGAAGGAGGAAAGAAGAAAAAGGCAGAGTTGAAGAAGAACGCCGCTGACAAAGAAAAGTATTTTCAATGCAACAATGTCGACCACTGGAAGCGAAACTGCCCTACTTACCTAGCCACCCTAAAGAAGAAGGAGGCAGGTCTTTCTGAAGGTATGCTCGTTATTGAGTCTAGCCTTACGATTTCTTCTACATCCAGTTGGGTGCTTGACTCTGGTTTTAGTGCTCACTTGTGCACTTCTATGTAGGATCTTGAGGATAGCAGGAGGCTGAGGGATGGTAAGATGATCCTGCGCATTGAAAATGGAGCAAGAATTGCTGTCGTGGCCGTGGAAATATTTCCTCTTCAACTATCATCTGGTTTAGATTTAGTGTTAAAAGACTGTTATTATGTGCCTACAGCAAGCAGAAATTTGATTTCTATTTTTTGCCTTACATTAGAAGGCTATGTAATTTGTTTTCTTAAGGACCATTGTAATATTCTTTATGAAAGAAATAAAATTGCAAGTGGTTTCCTTATTAATGATCTTTATCAGTTGCATATTGATGTATCTATTTTTAATATTGAGCAAAATGTGAATACCATAAAATGACCTAGGGATAGTCCAAACGATAGGTATCTATGGCACCTAAGACTAGGTCATATAGCAGAAGATGGGGTTAACAAATTGGAGAAAATTAAGCTATTGAGTTCGTTGACTTTCGAGTCATATCCAATTTATGAATCTTATCTTTATAGCAAAATGACTAAGCTCCCTTTTGTAGGACATGGGGAAAGGGCCATGGATCTTCTTATCCTAGTACATACTGATGTGTGTGGTCCATTTGATGTGCCAACTAGAGGCAACTTTATCTATTTCATAATCTTTACCAATGATTTATCTAGGTATGGATATGTGTATCTTATGAGACACAAGTCTGAAGCTTTTGAAAAGTTCAAAGAAGTCAGACATGAAGTAGAAAAGCAAATTGAAAAATCCATTAAGGTTCTTCGATTAGATCGAGGAGGCGAATACCTTAGTTAGAAATTCCTGAACTATCTCAAAAAAAATGGCATAGTCTCTCAATGGACTCCACCTGGAATACCTTAACTCAACGAAATTTTAGAACGGAGGAACCGGACCCTACTAGATATGGTCGATCTATGATGAGCTTCACAGACCTCCCTAATTTTTTTTGGGGATAATGTTTGTTAACTGTAACATACTTACTGAATAAGGTTTCCTCTAAAATCGTTCCTACCACACCATATGAGAAATGGTATGGTAAGAAACCAAGTCTGAGTCATCTCAGAATTTGGTGTTGTCCAGCTCATATCAAAAGATAACAAGCAGACAAGTTGGACTTTAGGTCCTTCAGGGCTCGTTTTATAGGATATCCTAAAGAGTCATTAGGATATTATTTTTATATTCTAGAAGATCACAATGTGATTGTGAGTCGATATGCCATCTTTCTTGAAAAATAGTTTATTCAAGATAACGACATTGGAAAGTAGATCAAGCTCGAGGAAAAAGTCTCACAAGGGCAACAAGCTAAGGACCAAATGGAACCAAATTAGGTTAAGCTAGTCCATTCACTACCTCCTCCACCTCGTAGATTGGAAAGAATTTCTTGTCCCCCTGAGAGGTACTTTGGTACTATTTTAGAAGAAGTAGAGGAAATATTCCTCGTAGGTAGTGGGGTTGATGATGATGATCCCAAAATCTATAACGAGGTGATATCGGATATCGACTCTGAGAAATGATTAGAGGTAGTGAAGTCAAAAATTGACTCGATGCACTCAAACCAAGTCTGGACCTTGGTAGATCCACCAGAAGGTATAGTACCTATTGGGTGTAAATGGATCTATAAGAGAGATTTTTGCTGATTGGAATGTGGAGACAATCAAAGCTAGATTAGTGGCAAAAGGTTATAGTCAACGTGAGGGCATTGACTATCAGGATACCTTTTCGCCAGTACCTATACTAAAATTCATCCACACATTGCTTACTGTTGCAGCCTATTTCGATTATGAAATATGGCAAATGGATGTGAAAATGGCATTCTTAAATGGATATTTTGAGGAAGATATCTCTATGAAACAGTCGCTAGGTTTCACATCCGATGATCATGATCACAAGGTATACAAGCTATAAAGGTCCATATATAGACTTAAGCAAGCATCTCGGAGCTGCAATACTCATTTTAACGATGTGATCAAATTATTTGATTTCATCAAAAATGAGGAGCCATATGTCTTCAAAAAGGTCAGTGGAAGCATTGTTGTCTTCCTCATATTGTACGTGGATGACATCATCCTTATTGAGAATGATATTCCCATGTTGACCATAGTTAAAATATGGTTATCTAAAGAATTCTCCATGAAAGATCTAAGAGAAGCACCCTTTGTTCTGAGAATTAAGGTCTATAAAGATAGACCAAATTGGATGCTAGGACTTTCACCGAAAATGTACATAGAGGATGTGCTAAAGAGGTTTGGCATGGAAAACTCTAAGAGGGGTTTAGTATGCTTCAAACATGGCATTCATCTTTCCAAAAAGATGTGCCCTAGTACACCTAAGGAAATAGAACACATGAGCAAGATCCTTTATGCTTCAGCAATAGGGAGCCTCATGTATGCCATGTTATGTACACGATCTGATATAGCCCATGCTGTGAGTGTCACGAGTAGATATCAGTCGAATCCAGATGAAGAATACTGAACTTCTGTGAAATGTATCCTTAAGTACTTGAGAAGAACTAAGGATATGTTGTTGGTCTTTGGTAATGGAGAACTCCAAGTCCAGGGGTATACAGACTCGCACTTTATGTTCGATATAGATGATCGAAAGTCGACATTTGGGAGTCTGTTTGTGTGCAATGGTGGAGCTGTCAGTTGAAAATATTTCAAGTAGACAGTGATAGCAGATTCCACCATGGAAGTAGAGTACATCGCTGCATCAAAAGCTACAAAGGAGGCATTCTGGTATAAGAAGTTTACCGCAGAGATCGAAGTAGTGCCATCAGATGCCAATCCTTTGTACTGCGATAATAGTGGTGCCATAGCCCTTACTAAGGAGCCAAGATCTCACAAAAAATCCAAGCACATCGAATGGCGATACCACCTCATCCGTGATTACCTCGAGAAGGGTTACGTCGAGGTCAAGAGAGTCGATTCCATAGATAATGCGACGGACCCGCATATAAAGCCGTTGGGCCAGCAGAAGATTGAAGCCCATCTTGAGAACATGGGACATAGATTTGTAGCCAATTGGCTTTAGGTCAAGTGGGAGTTTGTTAAATATGTGTGCTCTAGAAGCTAGAATTGGCTGACACTTGTAATACACTTCTAGGAGCAAAATTATAATTTTGACTATAAATAATAAAATAGGTTATTTTCTATCACATATGTGTATTTAGTGTCTGTGATACATTCCTTGGGTTAATGGTAATGATAATTCTTATTTTCAAGTGTTGAAAATTTAAGACATGAATTTTTAATTATTAACTCATAAAAGGCTCCTGACCGTAGGATTGTCATGAGGATGGTGATTGATCTGGGAGGTTAGTGTACAATCACTTCTTTATAGTAGATAAATCTTGAGTCTACGGTGTGGAGAAACTAGAGCGAGAGTATAGGTACTCGTTAGAGAACGAGGGCACTGAGCGTGACCACCTCGAGCAGTCATAAGGAAGTCTATCTTCTCATCGATGACTGACTCGAAGCTGCAGTGGTGTGCCTGGTTCTTTGACCTAAGGTGCATCAGTAGTTCACCTTGAGGGTGTTATAGTTTGACTACACCATGACTCGATCTTCTAACCATTTGGAACCCTGAGGTGTATGTTGGCTATAGCATGTTCATTGTAGGAATTGGATTACACCAAGAGGGAATCTATCTACCTCGATGGATGAGGAGCAGTCCTATGATGATCATGAGAATCAAGTCCATAAGCCCATGGCCATGGTAGAGAGTGAAATAATAGAAAGAGTTTCTATTAAGATTTTTACATCGAACTTGAATCGAATGATTAAATCATATGATAGAAATTAGAGTTTGATGAGTTCACCTTAACCCTAATCTGATTGGGGCTCAAGATAGAAGAACTTAATCACACAGGTAGCTGCACCAAGAGGTTCATTTTTAGTTTTGATGGATTGCCACCATATACTGCTAATGTCACTGGTGGATTTTGGGAGCAATTAGAATGATTTAGATGATCGATCATTCTAGTTGTCTAAATCTGAAGAGTTTTGATCCATCGAAAGAAGTTTCGATGATGTCGATGATAGTGATCATGACGTATCCCATTACCATATAGAATTGAACCTAACTGAGTCACACAAATAAGAATTTGGATCTGGATATCATCAATTGGACTAATCCAGTTCAATTGATTTGAATTAGATTTAACTAGATTCAAGGAAATCATGCTAGCACATGATTGAGCCTAACATTCTCCTTCTATTATCATTAAAAATTATCTCGATTGAGCCAAATATGTTTGTGCTCACTCAAGTACCTTTACTTGGTCTGACTAGAGCTTGTCTAGGTTAGAAAAGGGTTGTCTTAATTTATGAGATAAATTTGAGACAACACCTACCATTTTTCATCACCTGCTAATTCTTGTCCTTTGACTTTGGTCAAACGTTGACCATTGATCCTTGGACATCTGCCCATGTGTCATGCACCCATAGGAGAGACTTATTGACCAAGTCCACCTACCATTTGGTAGGTAGATGGAGGGTGCATGCCTAGGATGGTGTGCGTCCCATGTGGATAAACACTGGAGTCCCATATGGATGGGACTCCAGGTTGCTTCTTGGATTCAGCTTAGATGACCCCTAGCCATACACTTTGATCAGTCATAGGCACCATCTAAGGATGAATCTATGGGGCTCTCATCTGATTAGATTAGGTGATGTCATCCCATCAATCAAATTTAGATCTGATTGTATGAAGCAACGCGATTGATCGGGATGATGCAGCACTTCATGGTGCAGCAGGATCTATAATAAATCCTATCTACGCCAAACTTTTAGAGAGTTCCTCTTAGCCCTTGCCCCAAGGCTGCCCGTCTCCCTCCTTCATGCCATCTTCTGATATTCTCTCTCCTCTCCATGCCCAAGAGAAGTTGGGCTTTAGTTTGGTGCGATCCAGGCAAGAAAATGCTGACGAGAAAGGAAGAAAGTAGCACTGCTGCAGAGATGACTGCTGATCTTCAGAAGGAGTTTTAAAAATTTTTTAAATTAGATTTAGATCTGATTTTTGGAGATATGATAAAGAAGGAGAAGATCTCCAGATCTAGCCTGAGTGGATACCAGTAGAGGCTAGGTGCTTGCGCTGCTAGATCTAGAACCTCAGGCAATCAGTAGGATCATCAGAGCGTAATCGAATTACCCAAATCAAGGTAACATTAATTTAGATTTAATTTAATTTATTGCTTTTATTTATCAAATCATAAAATTAGATCTAAAAAGTCTCATATCTGATTTGAATCTAAGAAAAAAATTTTGAAATATACCTCTCGATCCGATCAGATTTAGATGAATCTGACCCAGAAAATCTAATTTTCTCCTTCAGTTCTTTAATCTGTTCATGACTAAATGATACATTGTTACCTAGGACAATAATGTTTATCAAGTGTAGGTCATTGTGTGCCCTATGGGTTGATTGTTTTTTAACCAGGAAGTGTGAAGATACTTGTGTGGAACACATATGAGATATAAGAGTACATCTATCCTAAACATGACCAACTTTGGAGCATTCTATTGTAAAGACTTGCTTCGAAGGGATAGGGGTACAAGTATCCTTCTAACCTGAGATCACCAGGTGACTTGCAAGCAACTTGCTATGTTTTAGTACCAAAATTCCAACCTGAGATCATCAGGTGACTTGCAAGATTTTTGGGCATAGTCAAATACTTGTGAAGTCGGTGTATGAGTCAAGATAGGATTGACCACCTCTAGTTTTAGGAGATGCGTTGCATGGTGTTTCAATTTAGCAAAATCTTGACTAGGATATCCCTTGTAAGGAGTTATAGGATTGATTGCATTAGGATACATTATTGATGTACTTATCTAGACTTGATAGTTTAACTATTAGTCATCCTTAACATGAAGGTCAAAGGGTTGAATTATACGGTAACTATATTCTAGTAAGTTCTGAATATTGCATTGTGACTATTTGACCTATCCAGATATCAGGTACCATTGCTAGATGGTCACATTGATTGGTATAGAAATTTATTTTTGTGCTATCAGCTTAGATTCAAACCTATGGGATCACACACAATAGAGGTTCATACATGATCTGATGGTTGATCTAGAGTTCCAAGAAATTAGGACTTTGTGATCAAGAGTCCCACTAGACTAGGGCTCTATGATCAAGAGTTCCACTAGGTTGAGACTTTATTATCTAAAGTTCTATTGGAACTCTGTATTTATGAAAGAATTAATTAGCAATTAGATTGCTAATTATCTTAATTTAATTGAGCAATGAGTTTTGGATCAAGTCTAATTAAATTTGATTCAATTGAGTTTAACCTGATTAGGTTATAAAATGATCTAATAGCTAAGGAAGATTGATCCCTAATTTGATCAGGGCTTGGGCTCAATTAATTTTTGATTTAATTAGGATTTAATTGGGATGGTTTAAGCCTAATTTAATTAGTTTTATTCTAGTTTAACTAGATCAAGCAAACTTAGTTTGGTTGGAGACCTAATTGAACAAAATTTAGAGTCCAATTTGATTGGATTGCTCCTAATGCCATAACCCTTTGACCACCACCCTCTTTCACCATAAGAATTTATATTCTTGTAAAGATTACATGTGCCCCAAAGTGCTTCGTGCCTCTTCTCCTCATGCACAAGTTGATAAGGATAGGTTGGTTGAAGTTTGAATTCAAAAGGGATTTGAATTCAAGGGCTAACCAATCTAATCTTATCTATCCACATGCCATGCAGTCGATTTCTACACGTTGTCACACATTTTAAAAGGGAATGAAAGGGAGGCATGCACCATCTACTAGAGGACTCCTTCTGGGCATGAAACTACCTTTTCTACGTGTGAAACCTGAATTTTTTCTAAGAGAAAAATCCAGAGAAAGGGTGCTAGGGTTTTGGGTGGGTGCTGTCCTAAGGTTCGGAAAGTAAGATCGAGAGCTGTGAGTGCCATAACTCCACCAAATTTTTTAGAGATCTTCCTCATTATCTCTAGTCTTGTTTTGATCTTTGAGATCGATCAACATCAACCATCAAAAGTTCTGATGATGAGCTAGCACTCTAGAAGAGCTGATCGAGACCTAGAGCTTCATGTGGATGATCCGTAGAGGATGGATGCTCTGTGTGGCTATATTGCAACATGAGGAAGCCCTAGTCCATAGTTTTTGATTGCAGAGATTGTCTATCTACACTCAAGTATTGTATTCTAAACATGAATATAGTAGTAAATAGGATTTACTATTTTATATTTTTAGATTTTTTATGTGCTTATATATCATGCCATGATCCTAGAGTAGGGTGTTTTTGATTTAATTATTAGCATGCTTAGATTAATTTGATTATTCTTATCTTTCACTGTTATTATATTTCAAAAAAGTTTCTAAATGCGTGCTAGAAACTCTTACAGTTTTCCTTCAATTTAATCCAATCAATTTGTTGGCATCAAATATACCATGCAACGATAGTGAGGATGCAGATGAATATAGAAGAACAAAACATAAATAGACTACTCATGATGATAAGCATAATTAGATGATGCCTTTTATCTAATCATGTTCTTCACTTATTTGGCAAATTTCATAGGCCTCTAGTATTGAAAATGAGAAACTCTGTCATCAAGTTTCTTAGTGGGGTTGAGATACCAGTTCCTCGTAAAAAAATCTTATGGATGGCACAACAAACTTCTATGAGTTCAAGATAGATAACTCTTACCAATTGTATCTCATGCAACTACCAACATATTTTTTGCCTCTAAAATATTCATAGCTTTGTGGATTGTATAACAAACTACCATATTTTAGTTAAGTCATACCCTTCATTCCATATGGTCATATCTAAATAATACTATCCTTATGGATAGCACAATAAGGTAGCAGTACCCAAATATGCCATAAGCATCACTAAGTCAACATCACATCAAGCCCTATAGCAAGTCTTGTGGATAGTACAACAAACTCACTATAGTTTTTAACATGCTCTATTGGCTTAGCATGAGCTAAATATGGCATAAGCATCAATATGCACTAAGTCAACATCACATCAAACCCTATAGCAAGCCTTGTGAATAGCATAACAAACTCACTATAGTTTTTGACATACTTTATTGACTTAGCATGAAGGCATGGGTAGTGTTCTTAATACTTTGCCATTATGACTTAATATAATTTTAATGTGGGAATTTGGTCTCAAGCACATCCATAATAGGCAATATATAACTAACTATCAACATAATGGAGCAAATAATAAAATTAGATGGTTATAGACTTTTCTAGTGTAATCAACCCGAGCCACTTGGATAGATTAAGGATCACATCCTAGGTGCATTATATCTTGAACCATCTCATCGTCGATCTTCATGTGCCTCTCCACTCTCAAGCCACCTGATAGTCCAGTCTTCATCTTCATGAAGGCTTCGAAGAATGCTCTATCTTTTTTTTTAATCTATAAATATAAAGAAATAATTTCTATCTATTTATAAATAAAATTTTCTATCCTTAATTTTACATCAATATGTAAAATTCTCAATCAATAGTTGAGAACATGCATAGAAAGAAAGAAAATATATAACTAAAAATATAAAAAATTATAACTATTGCAGATACATTCATACAATCAGCCATCATAGAAATATTCATAGATACATCCATCACATGGGTGTTTCTAGTCTATAACCATCCATCATGCAATTTATGACTATTATAGAAAGCATGATAATAAGCTAACCATGTTATTCTAATTGTAATATCATCATGCAAGAGCTGAATTTCTTGAACATCTTCTTGGATAAAGGCAATGGGTTCTTCAATCCAGCATCTTTTGATGGGCTCCCTCGATCCATTGGCTCCACCGCTTCGATGCTCATTAATTATTATATTTTTTATTCCTGCTAGGGGTCGGTTCTCCATAGTCTTTTCCTACTGAGGTGGTGTGTTCTTGGTCTATCTTTGTGCCTTTTTCACCACACCAGATGAACCAATCCAGCCATCCATGCCATATGAACTCCACGATCTCATCTTGGAGTTGAATGTGTTCCTCCATATCATGGCCGTAGTCATGGTGCTAGAGGCAGTATTTGTTGGGATTATGCTAGTTCGGTCTAAACCACATTCTTTCTGCGCTTGGTAGCTGCTCCATTATCTCTATTAGTACCTGGGTGCTAGGAGCATTTAGGAGAGTGTAATTCATAAACTTCTTTGATGGTGATATTTGCTAGGCATCCCATTTGGACTCCTAAGTTAGCAATTCTGAGGTGGAGTTCTTGATCTTCAACATTGGGGTGGAGTCCTAGAGCACTGACATCCTCCTCTATGGCCTTCTCGCATGGGAGAGACCCTATTGCTTTCTCCTAATTTGCGCTCCTTAGTAGCATTTGCTTCGCACAATCTAAAAGCTTCTTCAGCACATGCATACTTTTCCACCCAAGATAGTATGTCGGCAAAGTCTTAGAGGTACTTCTTCTTCAATAAGAAGAAAATGCCATTCTTTAGAAGACTGCCTTTTAGAATAGTCATAGCAACTGATTGGTCTAAGTTGTAAATCTCGAGCATAGCCATATTGAAGAGGCTCACATAAGCTCGGATGGACTCTCTCTCTCTTTGCTTAATGTTGATGAGGGAGTTCGATCCTCTTTGCTATCTCTGGCTACTCACGAAATGGGCCATAAACTCCTAACCCAACTTCTTGAAGGAGTAGATGATACCTAACTTCAGGCTTGAATACTAGTACCGAGCTGCGCCTTTCAACTTGGAGAAAAAGGCTCAGCATAGTATGGCATCCGATGCTCCACGGATGTGTTAAGAAATGTATCCCAAAAGTCAATTATCAACTTGTTGATGGTTGACATAATTTTATAATTATATATAATTTATCATTAATAAAAAGTTTATTTTAGTTTTTTCATCACAAGTGTACATCTTCTTTTAAACTCCTATATTATGATGAAGTCCTTAAGACTATATAGAATTGATAAAGAGAGGATCTATCGTTTAGTCCTTAAATATGTTCACCACCAAATGATACATTGTTACCTAGGACAACAACATTTATCGAGTGTAGCTCATTGTGTGCCATATAGGTTGGTTGTCCTCTTAAATAAAAAATATATTGACATTGGTATGGCATGTAGGTGAGATGTAGGGGTACATCTATTGAAAAATATACCCCAAAGTCAATTATCAGTCTATTGACGATTGAGCTATATTATAACTATAATTAATTTATTAATTAATAAAATATATTTTTGGCATTTTCATCATAAGTTTTCATCTTCTAACAAACTTTAATATTGTGATGAAGTCCTTAGGACTATTTAGATTCGATAAGATAAGGATTTATCAATTAGTCCTTAAAATTGTTCATGACCAAACGATAGGCTATTAATAAGGATGACAGTATCTATCGAGCATAGATCACTATATGCCATATAGGTTGGTTATGCTCTTAACCAAGAAATATAGAGATATTGGTATGGCATATAGATGAGATGTAGGGATACATCTGAAGCAACCAGATCTAGGGTTTCATCGATAGATCTTGAAACTTTTTCAAGATCAGGCGGCGAAAGACTTAAACAAATTAAATATTTATTTAAATAAATATGTAAATACTAAGATCTCTGATCTATTACAAGATCAAGATATGATGTTAAATCAAAAATTAAAAACATAAAGAAGAAGAAAAGGTTGATGATATCAACCTAAATCTATACAACATCTAATGCAGCTATAAAATAATAGATCGGATCTATTACCTGAGCAAGTTAGGCATTCTAACTTACTGATCCAGGCTTGAGGATGACGTCATGAGCCGCACACATGTCCGACCTCTAGGAGTCATCCACATGAGCCCACGAACACAATCAGAGATCCTGATGCAGGAAATCAGCATAGTATACTAGCATTGTGCTGATCTCTCTTCGATGATCGATCCGATGCTTCCTTCTTTGAAACATGGACACCCAAAAATATCAAAAGAAAAGAAAAAAGATTTGTGATGCTGAGACATTGCTCAAAAGCTCACAAAAAGGGAAGAAGAGATCTAGAACAAAAACCCTAGAAGAAGACCCTCTTCTTCTTCTTTGTTCTTTTTCTAGACATCCTGATTTGTGTTTTTAATATCTCTACGACCCAGATGAATTTTTCTCTAATTTTTCTACACCAAAGAGATCTCTTAAATGTCTATAATCCACAAAAATTTTAGCCAAAACTTTCTTTTAAATAAAATGATATGTAGAGTCCAAGATTTATCAAAAACCTAGACTAGGAATGTCCAAATATGGCAAGTTGTTGGGGTGCCTAACTCTTGGGCGCCCCCACCTTTTTTTTTTTGCCATGGACCAACAAAGGGGAAGCACAAAAAATCCCTCTTTTACCATAGAAATCAGAGAAAATAAAGAAAGATGGGTCGGCACACAATGGGAAGAAGATTTGGTCAACAAGGATTCTATCTCATTGAATCCTTAAGCAAAACTAATTCTCCTTCTGACTTGGTCTTCCAACAAACTTCAATATGAGAAATAGAAGAGAGAACGGGGGGCATGAGAAGCCTTTGGGCATGGAGAATTTTATGTAAAAATATAAAATGAAAAGGATGGGGCATGAGGATTAGGTGGCATAAGGAATAGGGAGTCCTAGTGTGAGGATTAGGTGGTGCAACGAATAGGGAGTCCTAGTCACACTAGGACTCCTATTTTGACTTGGTCAAACAATATCTTTAAACCAAATAAAAATAAGAATAAACCAACCCAATTAAATAAGGCCCTAATATTTAATAATTTAATTAAATCAAATTTAATTTTAATTTAATTTTCTAATCAAATTAAAAAATTGGGTTGATCCAAGTCCTGGTTAGACTAGGACTAGTTCTTCCTTGCACTTGGCTTACCCAATAAGCCAATTGGACTTGATCCAATCAAGTCCAAATCAAATCTAATTAAGCCATATTTAATTAGACTTAATCTCAGCCTACTGGCTTAATCAAATTATGCCAATTAGAAATTAAATTGCTAATCGATCCTCCTGCAACACTTGCACTAGGTCAAACATCAATCGTATTGATCGTTTAATCCTAAAATAATTCTAAATCGCTGATCAACTATCCGATCGAAATATAAACTCTAATGTATGTGACCTCATAGGTCTGAACCTAATCCAGTAGCATAAAAATAAATTTCTATACCAATCGAAATGACCACCTAGCAATGATACCTGATGGTCGGATAGGTCGAAAGGTGTAGAACACCATCCTTAGAACCCATGCGAATATAGTTTTCATATAATTCATCCCCTTGACCATAATACTTGTAGCACACCTTCGAGTTCAACTATCAACTCTGATCAGGTTGTCCACATTATATTTTAAAATATCAAATCCATCTGATGGATTATCCTGGCGAAGGTTTTGCTATATTGAAATATAGTGATACATTCTTCTCCAACTCATAGAGTGGTCAATTCCATCCTGATTACACTCTGACTTTGCACGTACTTGACTATGCCCAGAAGTCTTCCATTGCCGAATTAAAAATTCAGTTAGTCCAGTACCAAAGCACAGTGAGTTGCTTGCAAGTCACTGAGGTGATCTCATATCTAAGGGATACTAATACCTATATCCCATCAAAGACATTCTCGACATTAGAATGCTCTAGAGTTGATCACGTTCAATGACGATGTACCCATACATCTCATCTATATGTCATACTAGTATCTCCACACTCCTTGGTTATGAGGACAACCAACCTATATGGTATATAGCAACCTATGCTCGATAGATGCTATTGTCCTGATTAACAGCCTATCATTTGGTCGTGAATAAATTTAAGGACTAATCGATAAATTCTCTCTTCATCAAAACTAAATAGTCCTAAGAACTTCATCACAATAATGGAGTTCATTAGAAGATGTAAACTTGTGATGAAAAAGATGCCAAAAAAATTTATTAATTAATAAATTAATTACAATATCTCAACCATCAATAAACTAACGATTGGAATTAGGACAAAATTTCCAACAACTCCCACTTGTCCTAAAGTCACTAGGCACGGTATCTAATACCCATCTTTGACTTATGGTTGTTGAACTTCTTGATTGCCAGGGCTTTAGTGAAGAGGTCGGCTAGGTTCTTATTTCCATCGATCTTCTGAAGGTCGATGTTACCACGATCCATGATCTCATGGACCAAATGGAAGTAGTGTAGAATGTGCTTTGTCCACTAGTATGCCTTCGATTTCTTTGCTTGAGCTATAACACCAGTGCTATCGCAGTAGAGCAGTACTGAACCATCAATGAAGGATGCTACTCCAAGCTCGGTGATGAACATCCTCAATCACATAGCTTCCTTTGCTGCATCTGATGCTGCCATGTACTCTACTTCGCAAATAGAGTTAGCCACTATATGCTGCTTAGAACTTTTTCAGCAGATGTCTCCACCATTTAGAGTAAAGATATACTCCGACATACTTTTACTGTCATCATAGTTAGATTGAAAGCTAAAGTCTGTAAATCCCATAAGTTTCAGATCTAACTCACCATAAACTAATCATTAGTTCTTAGTATTTCTCAAATACTTAAGGATGGTTTTAACCACCTTCCAGTAATCTTCTTCAGGGTCAAACTAGTATCTACTCACTACTCCCAGTGAGTATGCCACGTCTGGTCTTGTAATTGTCATTGCATACATAATAGACCCCACTATCGAAGCATATGGAATTCTACTAATGCTCTCTCTCTCTCTTCAAAAATTATCGTATAATCTTTCTTAGAGAGAGAAATTTTTTAGCCTATCGAAAGATAGTCTTTTTTGAAATTCTTCATGCTGAACCTCTTTAGCACAGTTTCTATGTATGTGGACTAGGATAAACCAAGCATTCTTTTAGATTTCTTCCTATAGATCTTCATCTCTAGGATGTAGGATGCTTCACCCAAGTTCTTCATGGAGAACTATAATGATAACTAGACTTTTATTCCTTGTAGTGTGGAGATGTCATTTCTGATTAAGAGAATGTCATTCATGTATAAAATAAGGAATACCACTACTGGACCATTTGTCCATTTGTAAATATAAGATTCTTCTCCATTCTTAACAAAGCCATACATTTTAATCATCTTATCAAAATGTATGTTATAACTCCGAGATGCTTGCTTTAATAAATAAATAGATCACTGAAGCCTACACACCTTGGACTCATCCATGGATGTGAACCCCACAGGTTATATCATATACACCTCTTCGGTTAGTTTTCCATTTAGGAAAGCCATCTTCACATCCATCTGCTAGATCTCATAGTCTAGGTGAGCAGCTATTGCAAGTATTACCTGAATAAATTTGAGCATTGCCAGTGGAGAGAATGTCTCGTCATAGTTAATACCATAACGTTGACGTATCTCTTGGCAACCAGACATGCTTTATAGATCTCCACCTTTCCATTTGTGCCACTTTTCTTTTTGAATTCCCATTTACACTCAATGGGTTTAACCCCTTCAGGTGGGTCAACTAATGTCCATGCATCATTGACCTTCATGAAATTTATTTTGAATCTCAGGACTTCTAGCCATTTCTCAGAGTCGGATCTCTGCATTGCATCCATATAAGTTATCGGGTCCTCATCATTCTCATCGAATTTGATGGGATCACCATCCTAGACCAAGAATCTATAGTATCTGTCTAGATGGAGCGGTACTCTACTAGATCATCTTAATGGTGTGGGTTCACTAGGCTTCGAATCTGATCTGATCAAATCTGGCTTAGGTTCAACATTTTGTGTCGGACTTTTTACCCGTTGAACTTCATCAAGTTCAACCTTAGAAGCATCAGTTCCTTCACTAAGGAACTTCTTTTCGAAAAAGGTTATCCTAAGACTGACGAACATGTTTTGTTCATCAGCATGGTAGAAATAGTATCCTTTGATCTCTTTTGGGTATCCTATAAATGCACACTTATCAGACCTAGGTCCAAGTTTATCTATAATTAATCATTTGACATAAGCCTGGCACCCCCAAATCCTGAGGTGTGAAAGTGTTAGCTTACGTCCATCCATATCTCATATGGAGTTTTAACCATAGATTTACTTGGAGCCCTATTTAAAAGATAGCAAGCTGATTCGAGTGCATATCCCTAGAGGCATATCGGCAAGTTGGCAAAATCCATCATGGATCAGACCATGTCTAACAGAGTCTGATTCCTTCTTTCAAATACACCATTATGCTGTGGTGTTCCTGGAGGATTTCATTGGGAGAGAATCCCATTCTCTTCTAGATATGTAAGAAACTTATTAGAAAGGTATTCCCCTCCTCGGTCAGATCGAAGAGTTTTAACACTCTTTTCAGTTTATTTTTCTACTCCACTTCAAAATCGTTTGAATATTTCAAACGAATCCAACTTATATTTCATCAGATAGACATATCCAAATCTAGATAGATCATCTATGAAAGTGATGAAGTAGACATATCCACCTTTGGCACTAGTACTCATTGGTCCACATACATCAGTATGTACTAGTCCTAAGAGTTCAATGGCTCTCTCATCTTTTTCAGTAAAAGATGACTTAGTCATTTTACCAAGAAGATAGGATTCATAGGTTGGAAGCAATTCATAATCACTAAGTTCGAGGATACCCTCTTGAGCCAACCTACTTATCCTATTCTTGTTTATATGATCCAGCCTATAATGCCATAAATAGATATCTATCACATTATTTAATCTAGGATGTTTGCCAGTTGAATAGACTGCATTAACAGGTTGTGATAACATATACACACCATTATTCAATTGTCCATAGAAAGCAGTAACATCATTCACAATGGGATTACAAAATCATTTCTTTATTAAAATTTTATAATTATTCATGGCCAAAAGCTCTATAGAAAAGATATTTAAAAGGAAACTAGGACAGAAATAATAATCACTAAGAACAATGGTATGAGATTCAAATATAAATTTCAAAATTCCTAAAGCTAGAACTAAAATTGGTCTTCCATCTCCAACATTTAGGAATCTCTTGCCTTGCTCGAATCTTCTACTGACCTGCAACCCCTACAATGAATTGCAAATATGGTAGGAGCTTTCGGTATCCAATATCCAGTCAGTAATATTACACACAGAGAAATTGCGAGAAGTTATCATATAAATATCTTGCCCAGTAGTAGCTTGCTTCTTCCTCTGCCTGTTCGGGTCTAGGAAGACAATGTACTCAAGACAGTTCCTCTTCAAGTGTCCCCGCTTCTTGCAAAAGAAGCATTTAGCTTGACTCTTATTGGGCTTGCTTTTTGGGTCTGAGCCTGCACAGATGTCCTAGCCTAAACATGTACCTTCTTAGCTTTCTTCTTCTTGTTCTTCTTCTTCTCTTTTCCTAAGGATCGAGAATGAGAAGACTAACCTCCTACTAAATTCACCGACTCTTTGTGGAGCTGGTGATCCTTCTCAAAGTTCTGAAGTAACCCTAGTAACCCATGGTAGTCAACTTCAAGCTTTGATATTCTATAATGTGTAAGGAATGGGAGATAGGACTTGGGCAGCAAGTTTAGTATTGCATCTTTCCTAAGTTGTTTGTGTAAAGAAAAGTTGAGCTTATTCTAGCGCTCTATCAGCTCGATCGTGTACAATACATGATCAGTGACAGAGGCTCTATCCAGTATTCTGGTGTTGAAGATGGTGCAACTAATCTTGTGCCTCTCAACGTCATTAAGTATGCCAAAAGAATCCTCCAACATTTGGAGCATTTCATTTGGCTGAGTTGTTTCAAACCTGTGACTGAACTCGTCGCTCATCACAGCTAGCATAATACAGTACACTGTGGTTTGATCATTGAGCCATTTCTGATAAGTGTCTCTGACTGTTCCACGTGCATTGGCAACTGGCTCCTCAGATGCAGGATCCATCAGCACATGTAGAATCTGTTCATGCTCCAAGACAATCTTTAACTTTCGATACCAGCTACTGAAGTTGGGTCCCACCAACTTATCATTGTCCAACAATAATAGGAGTGATAGGAAAGTAGCCATATCTGCACAAAGAAAAAGCATATTCTAATTAGTAATTGATTTATTAAACCTATAGATTTAGACTTTAATCAAAAGGGTCTCTCACTATTTTATTCGAATTCATAGTCTCTACCTCCAATTTGAGGAATTACCCTAATTCCTTAGTGGATACTAGAATCTATATAGATTGTACACAAGCCCAACTTTGGTTGGCCCACCCATGTACATCTAAGGGTAGGCTCATAATCAATTATTTCTCTAAATAATTTTCAATAATTAAATTTTACCTCAGGCCCTGATCAGTTGGCTTTGGCCTTCTCAAAAAAAGATCTAGTTAGGTTCAACCATTAACATGACCATACTTAGCCCATCCAACTAATGAATGATCAGGCCCAACTTTGGTTGGCCCACTTGACCACCATTTAGAAACATGTTTCTAAGAGATCATATAATGAATGATAATTTCATCAATGAATAAGCACCAGACCTTTAGGTCTCCAATGATTATCCAATTGATGGACCCATTATCATCCACTTTAATGGGAGACTATGATCCAGTTATCATATAACTATTTTATTTTAGAAATCTAATAATTTTAGAGGATTTATTTATAGAAGTGAGTAGATCAGATTAACCAGCTTGTCATGATCTTTCCACTAGCTTCACCAAGTTAGCTTAAGGGAGACCACTAACAGGTTGGTCTAAGAGCACCTAAATTAGTCACATTGATTTACCTAGCTAACATGGGTCAACTCAAATTGTCAAGTGATCTGATCAAAACTCAATCTCACCAAGAAAGCCAGGTAAGTGAGATCGATAGAAGGGTCTACTAAAGCTTGTCTTAGACACCATCAAAAATGGCCAGGTAAGCAGGCTGCCAATTAAAAACCACCGATCGTATGTACCAAACTTATCTTAGACACCAACTAGTTTAATTAGTCTTGATTAGATCAACCTAATAGTTTGAGCTAGACCTCTTAGCCAAGAACCAAGTTAATTCTGTTCTTGTTAAAGATATGGACTTGACCAACTACAACTACTGCAATTGATCTAGAGAATCCTTGATCTAATCTAAGACAACAATTGATTAGATTTAGTCAATTCTCTAATTAAGTCTATTCTTTAATCTAACCTTAGGTCTAACCCAATTAATGGACCTAATCTCCACTAATCCATTAACCCAATGTGTTATGATTCATGTCATAGGATCTTCAATTTATAATCCTAGAACCTAATCTAACAACTTCTTAATTCTTAATTAAGTTTTGGGCTAAGGGTTGGGGTTTGGCTTTTCAAAAATAATTTTTATATTTATAAAATATTTTAATAATATGGTTCTATCAACCAAGTTGCATGTTTGATTCATAATCAATATGCAAGTAAAATAAATATAAAACTACTTTAGATCTAATCTAAATAGGTTCATGTAATTTAAATAGTTTCAATAATAATCAATCATAAATCTTCGTAGATTAAATCTAACATATTTATAATGATTAAAATTAGATTAAAATATTTTTAATTAAATCATAAAATTTTTTAAATTTAATCTAAAATTTTATGATCAATATTTTAGATCAGCACATATTAGGATAACCTATCCACTATAAAGGATAAACCTTACAGCAGGATAATCTTATGGCAATTCGTACAATCTAAAATATTTTATTTTTAAATCTAAAACTATTTTAAATTTATTAAATTATAAATAAAATTAGATCAAATCTAATAAATTTATGATTAGAGTCAGATCATCATGAACTAGGATTATCTTTTCACTATACAGGATAAGCCTTACAACCGGACAATCGTATGGCAGTTCGTGAGATCTGATTTTTTTTTTAAATTTTAGATTTAATAATTAGATTATAAATTAGATCTAATCTAAAAAATAATCTAAACATGCATAAAAAAATATGTAATAAGAACCTTGCTCTGATACCAATTGAAGGAACCAAATCTAGGGTTTCACGGATAGATCTTGAAACTTTTTCAAGATCAGACATCAAAAGACTTAAATAAATTAAATATTTATTTAAATAAATATGTAAATACCTAGATCTCAGATCTATTATATAATCAAGGCATGATATTAAATCAAAAATTAAAAACATAAAGAAGAAGGAAAGGTTGATCATATCAACCTAGATCTTTACAACATCTAATGCAGCTATAAAATAACAGATCGGATCTATTACCTGAGTAAGTTAGGCATTCTAACTTGTTGATCCAGGCTGGAGAATAAAATCATGAGCTGCACATGCATCTGACCTTTAGGAGTCGTCCACACGAGGCCATGAATATGATCGGAGATCTTGATGCAGGAAATCAGCACAGTATGCTAGCACTATGCTGATCTCTCTTCGATGGTCGATCCGATGCTTCTTTCTTTGAAACTTGGATACTTGAAAATACTAGAAGAAAAGAAAAAATATTTGTGATTCTGAGACACCTCTCAAAAGCTCACAAAAAGAGAGAAAGAGATCTAGAACAAAAGCCCTAGAAGATGATCCTCTTCTTCTTCTTTGTTCTTTTTCTAGACACTCTGATTTGTATTTTTAATATCTCCATGACCCAGATGAATTTTTCTCTAATTTTTCTACATAAAAGAGATCTCTCAAATGTCTGTAATCCACAAAAATTTTAGCTAAAAATTCTCTTTAAATATAGAGATATGTAGAGTCCAAGATTGGTCAAATACCTAGACTAGGAATGTCCAAACATAGGAAGTTATTGGGGCGCCCAACTCTTGGGTGCCCCCACCTTTTCTTTTCTTTGCAAGGGACCAGAAAAGGGGGTGCACAAAAAGTCTCTCTTTTACCATGGAAATCAGAGAAAATAGAGAAAGATGGGTTGGCACACAATCAAAAGAAGATTTGGTCAACAAGGATTCTATCTCATAGAATCCTTAAGCAAAACTAATTCCCCTTTTGACTTGGTCTTCCTACAATTATCCATATGAGAAATAGAAGAGTAAAAGGGGGGCATGAGAAGCCTTTAGGAGTTGAGAATTTTATGTAGAAACATAAAGAGAAAAGGTTGGGATGTGAGGATTAGGTGGCGTAAGGAATAGGGAGTCCTAGTCACACTAGGACTCCTATTTTGACTTAGTCAAACAAGATCATTTAACCAAATAAAAATAAGAGTAAACTAACTTAATTAAATAAGGTCATAATCTATTTAAGAATTAAATTAAATTAAATTAAATTAAATTAAATTTTAATTTCATTTTTTAATCAAATTTGAAAATTGGGTTAACCAGAGTCCTAGTTAGACTACGACTAGTTCTTCCTTGCACTTGGCTTATCCAATAAGCCAATTGAACTTAATCTAATCAAGCATAAATTAAATCTAATTAAATTATATTTAATTAAACTTAATCTTAGTCTACTGACTTAATCAAATTAAGTCAATTAGCAATTGAATTGCTAATTGATCCTCCTGCAACACTTGCACTAGGTCAAACATCAATCATATTGATCGTTTAACCCTAAAATAATTCTAAATTGCCGATCAACTATCTAATCAAAATGTGAACTCTATTGTGTGTAATCTCATAGGTCCAAACCTAAGTTGATAACATAAGAATAAATTTTTATACTAATCGAAGTGACCATCTAGCAATGATATCCGACGGCCGAATAGGTCGAAAGGTCTAGAACACCATTCTTAGAATCCATGTGAATATAGTTTTTATATAATTCATCTCCTTGACCATAATGCTTGTAGAATATCTTAGAGTTCAACTATCAACTCTGATCAGGTTGTCCACATTATATTTCAAAATATTAAATCCATCTAATGGATTATCCTAGCCAAGATTTTGCTATATTGAAATACAATGATACATTCTTCTCCAACTCTTGGAGTGGTCAATTTCATCTTGATCATACTCCAATATTGTAAGTACTTGACTATGCCCAGAAGCCTTCTATTGCTGAATTAAAAATTTAATTAGTTCGGTACCAAAGCACAGTGAGTTGCTTGCAAGTCACTGAGGTGATCTCAGGTCTAAGCGATACTTATACCTATATCCCATCAGAGATATTCTTGATAGCAGAATACTCTGAAGTTGATCACATTCAATGATGATGTACCCATATACCTCATCTATATGCCATACCAGTATCTCCATACTCCTTGGTTAAGAAGATAACCAACCTATATGGCATATAGCGACTTATGCTAGATAGATGCTGTCGTCCTAATTAACAGTCTATCATTTGATCATGAATAAATTTAAGAACTAATTGATAAATTCTTTCTATATCGAAACTAAATAGTCCAAAGGGCTTCATCACAATAATGGAGTTCATTAGAAGATGTAAACTTGTGATGAAAAAGATGGCAAAAATTTTTTATTAATTAATAAATCAATTATATTATCTCAATCATGAATAGGCTGATGATTGACTTTGGGACATAATTTTCAACAACATCGTCATTGAACGTGACCAACTCTAGAGCATTCTACTATCAAAAATATCTTTGATGGGATATAGATAAAAGTGTCCCTTAGACCTGAGATCACCCCAATGACTTGCAAGCAACTCACTATGCTTTGGTACAAGACTAACTGAATTTCTAATTTAATAATGAAAGACTTCTGGGCATAATCAAGTACTTATAAAATCGATGTGTGATCAAGATGGAATTGGCCACTCTAATAGTTGAAGAAGAATTTATCACTATATATCAATATAGCAAAACCTTGGTCAGGATAATTCATGAGATGGATTTGATATTTTGAAATATAATGTGGATAGTCTAATCAAAGTTGATAGTTGAACTCTGAGGTATCTTATGAGCATTTTGGTCTAGAGAATGAATTATATGAAAACTATATCCACATGAGTTCTAAGAATATTGTTCAATATATTTGACCTATCCGACCGTCAGGTACCATTACTAGATGGTTACTTCGATTGGTATAAAAATTTATTTTTATACTATCAACTTTGGTTCAGACCTATGAGGTTACACACATTAATACTCACGATCTGATCAAATGGTTGATCAATTATTAAGAATCATTCGAGGGTTAAACGAGCAATACGATTGGTGTTTAACCTAGTGCAAGTGTTGCAAGAGGATCGATTAGCAATTAGATTGCTAATTAGATTAATTTGATTAAGCCAAAGGGATGAGATTAAGTCTAATTGAATATGATTTAGTTAGATTTGGTTTAGACTTGATTGGATCAAGTTCAATTAGTTTATTGGATAAGCCAAGTGCAAGGAAGAACTAATATTAGCTCAACTAGGACTTGGATCAATCTAATTTTTTAATTTGATTAGAAAATTAAATAAAAATTTAATTTAATTTAATTAAGTTCTTAAGTAATTTAGATTGAATTAATTTTAGTTTGATTTGATTTAAAAAATCATGTTTGACCAAGTCAAACATGGAATCCTAGTAAGACTAGGATCCATTCATCTTGCGCCACCTATACCCCACACCGTCCATGCCCACTCTCTCTATTTTGTGTGACAAAAACCCTCTCTCCTTGATCATCACACATGCCCACTCTTCTCTTCTCTCTTTTATGGCAATTAGTTATGGACCAGGTTAAAGGAGGAAGTTTGAATATGATTTGAATTTTTATTTGGAAAGAGTTTTAGGAAACTAAAACTCCTCCCATGCATACCTCCCTCCCCTCCCTATTTTCACTCTTTTTATTTGGTGGAAAAGGAGGTATTTTGTGCAACATTTGTTGGGGATCCATGCCAAAAAGAAAGGAGGGAGCGCCCAGTTGGGCATTCCAACTAGTTGCCTATTTTGGTCTGTCCTAGTCTAGGAGTTTGACCCAACAAGGACTCCTCTATATCTCTCTATATAGGATGAATTTTGAGCTAATTTTTGGATATTTTCTAGACCATTGAGATATATTTGGGTCATATAAAAATTAAGAAGAAAGAGTTTTAGGGCATGAGTATTTTATAGATACTAAACTAGGTATCTAGGTGAGAGAATAGAGAAGAATAAGAGGGTCTTCTTCTAGGATTGTCTTGTTCATCTCTTTTTCTTCTTCTTTTTGATATTATTTGAGAGTATCTAAGATCTGTAATCTATCCTCCTCATCTTTGGAAGAGTCCAGATCTAGAAGAAGGAAGCACCAGATCGATCATCAAAGAAGGATCAACACAGTACTAGCATACTATGCTGATTTTCTGCATCGGATTTTTAATCATGGTTCATGGGCTCATGTGGACGACTCCAAGAGGTTGGATGCATGTGCGGCTTGCAACATCATCCTCAAGACTAGATCAGCAAGTTAGAAAATTTAACTTGTATAGGTAATAGATTTGATCTATTTTACATACCTGCATTAGATGTAGTGTAGATGCATGTTGATGTGATCAACATATTTTATTTTCTTCCTTATGTTTAATTTTTAATTTAATCTCATGCCTTAATCATGTAATAAAATATTAGATCTAGGGTATTCTCTAGTATTAAAAATTAATTTTTGTTGGTGCAAAATTTGATTGATGCTGGATTGAGCTGGAGTCGAGGAAGAAGAGGTCACCATTGGTGACTTACAAAATAAAGTTTCATCTGGAGTCGGTGGTGGTGGCTCCAGTAGGACCCTTCGATGATCAAGTGAGCTCTTCTGACCAACAAAAATGGAGTGCTCATGAAAGAATTTAGTAGAGTTTTGGAAAGAAGAAGAGAGATTAGAGAAAACATATCTGGAGGATTCCTTTTATAGATGGAATCTAGAGCAGACTGATAGTGACAGCCATAGCCATCCGATAGCTGGCCGCTCAGGATCGTGTGGGATTTGTTATGGAGAGGGGCGCCGCCTGTAGTAGACTGATAGTGACAGTCGTGGTCATCTGGTAGTGGGTCGCTCGGGGTCACGTGAAATTTATTATCGAGAGGGACGTCGCCTGTAGAAGACTGATAGTGACAGCTATAGCCATCTTGTACTGAACTGCTTGGGATCACATAGAGTTTATTACGGAGAGAGATGTTTGTTGTCATGATCTACCCATTCCTTGAGATTTAATAGTCGAAGTTTAGAGGAAGAAAGTGTCAGTTGGTAAAGAGCTTTGACATACATTAATTCCAATGGAGTTCGAACTCCTAAAGGGAACAGGCTAGAGGGGATCATCTGGAAGGAATGCTAGTTGAAATTTGAAAGTAATCAGCTGAAGAAATCTGGATGGAGTTCGACTAATGGAGAAGTCCAGATGGAGTTCGACTGATGGAGAAGTTCGACCAAAGGAGAAGTCCAGAAGGGGCCCGACTGATGGAGAATTTTGATCGAAGAAGATTGGAAGGAGTTTAACTCCTAAAAAAATTTGACTGAAGGAAATGTTCAGAAGGAGTTTGGCTACTGGAGAAATTTGATTGAGGGAGAAGTTTGAAAGGAGTTTGGCTCCTAGAGGAACTCGATTGAAGGAGAATTCTGGGAGGAGTTTGACTTCTAGAGGAATCTGACTGAAGAAAAAGTCCGAAAGGAGTTCAGCTACTGGAAGAACTTAACTAAAGTAGAAGTCTGGAAGAAGTTTTGCTCCAGAAGGAATTCAATTGAAGAAAAAGTCTAGTAGGAGTTCGACTCCTAAAGAAATCTGACTAAAGGAGAAGTTCGAAAGGAGATTGGCTCTTAGAGGAATTCGACTGAAGGAGAAGTTCAGAAGATGTTTGGAAGGGGTTTGACTGCTGGAGGAGTCTGGAAGGGGCCCGACTGATGGAGATGTCCAGTCGAAGGAGAAGTCTGGGAGGAGTTCGACTTCTGAAGAAATCCAACTGAAGGAGAAGTCTGGAAGGAGTTCGGCTATTGGAGAAATTTGACTGAAGGAGAATTTCAGATTGAGACTCTTCCATGATTACCAGTTACATTAGGCTAAGTATCAAACTGAACTATGATGGGAGCGGAATTTATCATCAACAACAATAGTCTCCCCACTCTCGAGTTTGGAATTCGAAGGAAGGGAGTACAAAAAAGACGACTGTTGAAGTTCTTTTTCGGGCTATGCACCAATTGAGATTGAAGCTCGGGAAAGATCTTATCTTCAATTGAAGTAGAGATAGATCTTATCTTTTTTTGAACTTGAAGCTTGGGGGAGATCTTATCTCTAGTCGAGGTTGAAGGAGATCTTATCTCCTATTGAGGTTGAAGCTCAGGAGAGATTTTATCTCCAGCCGAGGTTGAAGGAGATCTTATCTTCTATTGAGGTTGAGGCTCGGGAGAGATCTTATCTCCAATCGAGGTTGAAGTAGATCCTATCTTCTATTGAAGTTAAAGCTTGGGGGAGATCTTATCTTCGATCGAGGTTGAAGGAGATCTTATCTTCTTTTGAAGTTGAAGCTCGGGGGAGATCTTATCTCCAGCCGAGGTTGAAGGAGATCCTATCTCCTATTGAAGTTGAAGATCGAAAGAAATCTTATCTCCAATCGAAGTTGAAGGAGATCCTATCTCCTATTGAGATTGAAGCTCAGGGAAGATCTTTTCTCCAGTCGAGATTGAAGGAGGTCCTATCTCCTGTTGAAATTGAAGCTTGGGAGAGATCTTATCTCCAGTCGAGGTTGAAGGAGATCTTATCTTCTTTTGAAGTTAAAGCTCAGGGGAGATCTTATCTCTAACCAAGGTTGAAGGAGATGCTATCTCTGATTGAAGTTGAAGCTCGAAAGACATCTTATCTCCTACCAAGATTGAAGGAGATCTTATCTTCTGTTTAGGTTAAGGCTCGGTGCAGATCTTATCTCCAACCGAGATTGAAGAAGATCTTATCTTCTATTGAAGTTGAAGCTTGAGGGAGATCCTATCTCCAATCGAGATTGAAGTAGATCCTATCTCTTATTAAAGTTGAAGCTCGGGAGAGATCTTATCTCCAACCGAGGTTGAAGGAGATCCTATCTCCTATTGAAGTTGAAGCTCGGAGGAGATCTTATTTCCAGCCAAGGTTGAAGGAGATCCTATCTCCTATTGAAGTTGAAGCTCGGGGGAGACCTTATCTCCAGTCGAGGATAAAGGAGATCCTATCTCCTATTGAAGTTGAAGCTCGAAAAGAGATTTTATCTCCAACCGAGGTTGAAAGAGATCTTATCTTCTATTGAGGTTAAGGCTCGGGGGAGATCTTATCTCCAGTCGAGTTTGAAGGAGATCCTATCTCCTATTGATGTTGAAACTCGAGAGAGATCTTATCTCCAATCGAGGTTGAAGAAGATCTTATCTTCTTATGAAGTTGAAGTTCGGAGGAGATCTTATCTCCCGATGAGGTTGAAGGAGATCCTATTTTCTATTGAAGTTGAAGCTTGGGGGAGATCTTATTCTCCTGCCGAAATTGAAGGAGATCTTATCTCCTGTTGAGGTTGAGACTCGGGGAGATCTATCTCTAGCCGAGGTTGAAGAAGATCTTATCTCTATTGAAGTTGAAGCTCGAAAGAGATCCTGTCTCCAGCCGAGGTTGAAGTAGATCCTATCTTCTGTGAAGTTGAAGCTTGAGAGAGATCTTATCTCCAACCGAGGTTGAAGGAGATCCTATCTCTTATTGAAGTTATAGCTCGGTGGAGATCTTATCTCCAACCGAGGTGAAGGAGATCCTATCTCCTTTTGAAGTTGAAGCTCAGGGGATTTCTTATCTCAACCGAGGTTGAAGGATATCTATCTCCTGTTGAGGTTGAAGCTTGGGAGATCTATCTCCAGCCGAGGTTGAAGAAGATCTTATCTTCTCTTGAGATGAGGCTTTGGAAGAGATCTTATCTCCAGCCGAGGTTGAAGGAGATCCTATCTCCTATTGAAGTTGAAGCTCAAGAGAGATTTTATCTCCAGCCGAGATTGAAGAAGATCCTATCTCCTATTGAGGTTGAAGCTTGGAAGAGATCTTATCTCCAGCTGAGTCGAGGCCTGTCTTCTCACCTTGTCTAAAATGAACGAGGCATTCGACTTTGTTCACATTAGGATGAGATTCTCCTACTATTTCTAACGGGCTGTAGGAGCACATTAGGACCATTGTATGGATCTCTCCTCTCCTCCTATCTTAAATAACTGGAGGTCTTCGACTTGCACATGTTAGGACGAGGTTCTCCTCTTGTTCCTAACATTGCACTAGGGGCACAAATGGGCCGTTGAATGGGCCTCTCCTCTCCTCCTATCTTAAATAATCGGAGGTCTTCAACTTGCTCATGTTAGGATGAGGTTCTCCTCCTATTCTTAATAAGGCAATAGGAGCACAGATGGACCGTTGAATAGGCCACTCCCCTCCTCCTGTCTTAAATAACTAGAGGTCTTCAACTTGCTCTTGTTAGGATGAGGTTCTCCTTCTGTTCCTAACATGGCACTAAGGGCACAGATGGGCCGTTGAATGGGCCTCTCCCCTCCTCCTATCTTAAATAATCGATCTTCGACTTGCTCATGTTAGGACGAGATTCTCCTTCTATTCCTAACACGGCCACTTTTGATTACTTCATTCCTGTCATCACATAGTTTTTACGCCAAGAAATAATAATGTTGAAATGGATGAATTTTATTGGAGGAAAATTATTAGTAGTACATGAAGGAAAATCCTGATTTCCCGGTCCAGGTTCGTTCAAATCTGATCAGATCAAGAGATATATTTCAAAAAATTTTTCCCTTGATCCCAATCAGATCTTGATATGTTTCAGATCTGATTCTTATTATTTTAATAAAATAAAATTAAAAGATAAATTAAATCAAATTTAATTTACCTGATCTGGGTAATCCTATTACCCTGTTGATGATCCTGTTTGCAGCGGAAGGTTCTGGATCTTAGCCACGCAAGCGCCTGGCCTCTACCGGTATCCACTCGGGTTGGATCTGGAGATCCTCTTCTTCTCTATCACACCTCCAAAAATTAGATCTGAATCTGATCTGGAGGATCTTCAAAACTCTTTTGAAGATGAGCAGTCGTCCTTTGCAGCAGCGCAGCCTTCTTATTTTTGATCGCCTTTCTTTGATCTGAATCGCACCAACCAAGGTCCAAAACTCCTTTTGGACGTGGAGAGCAAGGGGAGAAGAGACTATGGCATGGAGAAGGAGGGGAGAGGCAGCCTTGGGGCGTGGAGAAACTATGATCTCATCATATCTCTGTAATCTGCATACAATCTGAGTTGGGCGCAGGGTCTTATTTATAGACTAAGCTGTGATCCAACTCCTCTTCCTCCCAACCAATCACAACCCTTTGTGAAATCAGATCTAAATCTGATTGGTGGGAATAGAGTCCCCTGGATTCCTCCTTAGAGGGCGCCTAAGACCAGTCAAAGTTGGTTCTTAGAAGAACTCTAATTGGAATCCAAAAAGGAGATGGAGTCCTTGTCCAACAAGGACTCCTAGGCGCCTCCAACTTGGGCACACGCCTAGGGTGGCGTGCGCCCTTCTCCTTGCCAGGTTCTGGTAGGGGGACAGGCCCCCACCAGCTCTCCAATAGGTGCATGACATGTGGTCAAAAGTCAAAGTGTCAATGGTCAACGTTTGACCAGTCAAAGGTAGACTTTTGACCAAAGTCAAAGAACAAGAAATGGCAGGTGACCAAAAATGGCAGGTAGTGTCTTACAAATAAGACAACCTTTTCTGACTTGGACAACCTCCTGTCAGACCATATGAAGGCCTCTGTTTGAGCACAAACTCCTTTGGCTCAGACAGGACAACTTATTTATGATAGCAAAAGAAGAACGTTAGGTTCAATCGAGTGCTAGCACGATTTCCTTGAACCTAATTGAATCTCATTCAGATCAATTGAACTAGATCAGTTCAATTGATGATCACCAGATTCAAACCCTTGTTTGTGTGTGACCCAGTTAGGTTCAGTTCTGTATGGTAATGGGATATGTCATGATCTCTATCATCGACATCATCGAAACTCCTTTCGATGGATCAGAACTCTTCTGATTCGAACAGCTAGAATGATCGATCATCTAAATCATTCTAATTGCTCCCAAAATCCACCAGTGACACCTAGCAGTATATGGTGGCAACCCATCAGAGCTGAATGCGAACCTCTTGGTGCAGCTACCTGTGTGATTCAGTTCTTCTATCTTGAGCCCCGATCAGATTAGGGTTAAGGTGAACTCGTCAAACCCTAGTCTCTGTCATATGATGTAATCATTCGATTCGAGTCCAATGTGAAAATCTAAATAGAAACTCTTTCTATTATTTCACTCTACCATGGCCATGGATTTCTGGACTTGATTCTCATGATCATCATAGGGCTACTCCTCTACCACCGAGGTAGATAGATTCCATCTTGATGCAATCCAGTTCCTACAATGAACATGTCATAGCCAACATACACCTCAGGGTTCCATATGGCTAGGAGACCGAGTAATGGTGTAGTCAAACTATAACACCCTCAAGGTGAACTGCCGATGCATCTCAGGTCAAAGAACCAGACACACTACTGCAGCATCGAGTCAGTCATTGACGAGAAGGTAGACTCCCTAATGACTACTCGAGGTGGTCACGCTCAGTGCCCTCGTTCTCTAACGAGTACCTATACTCTCGCTCCGGTGTCTCCACACCGTAGACTCAAGACTCATCTACTAAAGAGAAGCGATTGTACACCAACCTTCCGGATCAATCACCATCCTCGTGATGATCCTATGGTCAGGAGCAATTTATGAGTTAATAATGATTATTCATGTCTTAAATTTTCAACTCTTGAAAATATGAATTATCATTACCATTAACTCAAAAGATGTATCACAGACACTAAATACACATATGTGATAGAAAAGAACCCATTTATTGATTTTAGTCAAAATTATAATTTTTTCCCTAGAAGTGTATTATAAGTGTCAGCCAATTCTGGCTTCTAGGGCACATATATCTAACAGTACATTCTCAAATTTTTTGAATTTCAAGGTCGTGGGAGTGTTGTTCCTCTGAGCTCCTTCAGGTGATAAGTTTTGGACCAGACGACCTCCTCTATTTCATACGGGCCTTCCTAATTTAGGGCAAGCTTTCCCTGGCTCTGAGGCTGAGAGATGGCAGCTCGCTGAAGCACTAAGTCCTCCACTCTAAACATTTTACCTTTGACTCTAAAGTTATAGTATCGGACCATCCTTCGTCTGTAGGCCACCATCAGAACCCGGGCTTTCTCTCTTTTTTCTTTCAGCAGGTCGAGGTTAACTCTGAGGTCTTGTGAGTTATGATGCTCATCGAAGGCTACAACCCGTGCTAATGAGAGCTTAAACTCGATTGGGATGACTACCTCCATTCCAAAGGCCAAGGCAAACGATGTTTTTTTGATAGCCTTTGAGTAGTTTGGTACGCCTAGAGGATCTGATAGAGTTTGTTCGCCCAAGCCCTCCTTGCTCTGTCGAGTCTTGTCTTGATGCCTTGCAATAGGATCCGGTTGGTCTCTTCAGCTTCCCCATTTGCTTGTGGGTGAGCTACCGACATGAAGTGACAAAAAATGTTTAGATCTTCGTAGAACTTAGTGAACCTCATTCCACTAAATTGTCACCCATTATCTGTTATGAGAGTTTGGGGTAGACTGAACCGACAGATGATTGACTTCCAGATGAAGTCCTGTACCTTAGCCTCGATAATTTTTGCTAGTGGTTCGGCTTCGACCCATTTGGTGAAGTAGTCGATCGTGATCAGGAGGAACTTCCATTGTCCGGATGCCATTGGAAAAGGGCCAAGTATATCCATTCCCCACTACACAAATGGCCAAGGTGAGCTTAGAGGAGTAAGCTTGGAGGCCGGCTGTCTTTGTATGTTTGCATTTCTCTGACAGCTGTCATATTTTTTGATGTACTCCATAGAATCATGGTACAAGGTCGGCCAATAGTACCTTTGCCAAAGTAGTTTTTATGACAGGGATCTAACTTCTACATGACTTCCATAAATTTCCTTCTATACTTTTCATAATGCAAAGTCAGTCTCTGAAGGTCGGAGACATCTCAGCAGTGGTAGCAAATACGATCTTTTATACAACTTGCCCTCATACAAAATGTACCGGGAGGCTTGATTCCTAAGTTTTCGAGCTTCTTACAGATCACAAGGAAGAACTGTCTCTTTGAGATAAGCAACTAACGGGTCAATCCAGCTCGGCTCGAGCTCCGTCTGCATAACGAGCTATGATTTCTCTAAGCTTGGGCATTTTAGAGTTTCAAAAAATACTTTTTTAGACATTCCGGCTAGGGCCGAAGTAGCCAATTTAGAGAGAAGGTCGGCTCTTGCATTTTCTACCCTCGGAATCTATCGAATGCCAAAACTATCAAAGGCCAGAGTCAAATCCTTTACTTTCTCATGGTATTTCATCATACTTTCCTCTCATGCTTCATACTTGCCACTAACTTGGCCGACCACCAATTGGAAATCACTATAGACTTGAAGTCGATCTACTTTTAAATCTCTTGCTATTTTTAACCCGATGATCAATGCTTCATATTCGGCCATATTATTAGTTGCAAAAAATTTGAAGCATAGCATATACTCGATGACGACTCCCTCGAGGTTTACTAAGACTAACCCCGCACCTACTCCAGCGGAGTTGGACGAACCATCCACATACAGGGCCTAAAAATCTTCGAGAAGGTCGGCACTTTCTTTGGAGAGGCTCGGTTGCAACCATGGGATGCCGATCTCATTCTATTCAAGCTCGACTTCATCTGGAATGGTGCATTCAACTATAAAGTCGGTCAGTGCCTGAGCCTTGATTGCTGGCTGAGGTCGGTAGTTGATGTCGAACTCTATTAATTCAATGGCCCATTTTGCAATTCTTTCAGAAGCATCCATTTGATGAAGGATTGCTCTGATCGGTTGGTCAGTGAGGAGGGTTATAGCGTATCCCTGGAGGTAATGTCGAAGTCTTCTTGCTACAATCAGACGAGCATAAGTCAATTTTTTCAACTTTGTGTATCTGGTCTCGGCATCTCTTAGGATTTGGTTTATGTAGTAGATTGATTGCTGTACTTTCACCTCTTCTTTGATTAGGACTGTCACTAGCACCGTAGGGGAGACCGTGAGGTAGAGAAATAGCTCCTCTCTAGATTCAGATTTGGCTAGTAGGGAGGCAAGCCGAGATTGTTCTTAAGCTTGTCGAATGCCTTTTGGCATTCCTGAGTCTAGTGAAAATCTTTTGATTTTCTGAGGATTTGGAAGAAGGGCATGTAGCATTCGACTGACCTCAAGATAAAATGACTCAAAGATGCCACCTTTTCAGTCAGGCACTGAACTTTCTTGATGGACTTCGGAGTGGTCATCTTCTGGATAGCTTGAATTTTCTTCGGATTGGCCTCGATCCCTCGTCTTGAGACCATGAATCCCAAAAATTTTTCAAAGGATACACCAAAGGCGCACTTGGTTGGGTCCAGCTTCATCTTATATTTCTTAAGCGTATCAAAATCCTCTTTAAGGTCGGTGACATGATTGACAATCTCTCGACTTTTGACTAGCATGTCATTAACGTAAACCTCCATATTACGGTGGATCTGCTCTTTGAAGATTTTATTGACCAAGCGCTGGTAAGTTGTGCCTACATTTTTAAACCCGAAGGGCATGACCTTGTAACAGTAAAGATCATGGTTAGTAATAAAAGCAGTCTTCTCCTCATCCTCTGGTGCCATCCGAATTTGGTTCTCGCCAGAGAAGGCATCCATGAAGGTGAGGAGCTTATAGCCTGAAGTCATGTCCACCAGTTGGTTGATTCTGAGTAAAGGATAGCTGGCTTTTGGACAAGTCTTGTTAAGCTTCTTAAAGTTGATGCACATCCTCCACTTGTCGTTAGCTTTCTTGATCAGGACCACGTTAGAGATCCATGTCGAATAGCTGACTTCTTGGATAAATCCGATGTTAAGAAGCTTGTCGACTTCTTCTACTATTATCTTCTATCTTTCTGGTGCATGGCATCGAACTCTTTCTTTCATTGATCAATGCTTGGAGTCAATGGCTAGCCGATGTTCTATAACCTTGACATCAATCCCATGCACATCCATCGGAACCCAGGCAAAGATATTAGCATTCCTCCATAAGAAGGCAATGAGCTGCTCCCAAACTTCATCTTCCAGATTGGAGCCAATTTGCACCATAAGCTCCATGTTTCCATCATTCAGGGGGATGGTCACAAGATTTTCTATGGGCTCGCCCCGTTCTTTGACAAGGTCATCATGGACATCGATCCCATCAATAGAACATGGATCGGATCGTTCTTCATTTTGTAAGGCAATTGAGTAGCACTGCCTTGCCAGAGCTTGATCTCCCCTGACCTCATCGATCCCGCAACTTGTTAAAAATTTTATCTTCAAATAATAAGTTGACACCACCGCCCGAAGCACATTTAGACTAGGTCGGCCAAAAATTGCATTGTAAGTAGAGGGAGCCTTTACTACCAAAAAATCTACCTGCGCTCTGGATAGTTTTGGATATTACCCTACAGCCATGGCTAGAGTTATTACACCTTCAACTGGTATTGTAGCACCAGCGAAGCCTATTAGGGGGAAGTTTATTGGTCTAAGCTGACTATTAGATATTAACAATTTGGAGAAAGCATCATAAGACAAGACGTCAACCAAACTTCCATTAACAACTAGGACATGATGTACATCATAGTCTGCTATATTTAAAGAGATTACAACCACGTCATTGAAGAAAAAATCTTATTTTTTGGATCAGGTTCGTTCAGATCTGATTTGACCAAGAGAAATATTTTAAAAATTTCTCTTAGATCTAAATTAGATCTGATACTTTTCAGATCTAATTTGATGAATCTAATAAAATAAAATAAAATAATTAAATTTAATTTAATTTATACCTTATTCTTGGGTAATCTTATTATCCTATGATGATTCTGTTAATTGTCTGAGGTTCTAGATGCAGCCATGCAATCGCCTGGCCTCTATCGGTATCCACTTGGGTAGGATCTGGAAATTATCTTCTTCTTAATCTTTTCTTTAAAGATCAAATCTAGATCTGATCTTGAGGATCTTTAAAATAATTTTTGAAGATCTGATATCATCTCTTACAGTAGTGCTGCCTTCTTCCTTTTTTGTTGCCTTTCTCTTGCCTGGATCGCACCAAACTTAAGCCCAAGGCCTCTAGGGCATGGGGAAGAGAGAGAGGATCAGAGGTATCCATAGAGGAGAGGGGAGAGGGCTATGTGGCATGGACAAGGAGAGAACTCTTTCAAAATTAGGTGCAGATGAAGAAAAAATCTTGATTTTTTGGGTCAGGTTCGTTGAAATATGATTGGATCGAGAGGCATATTTCAAAAAAAATTTCTTAGATTTAAATCAGATTTGATACTTTCTAGATCTGATTTTATGATCTAATAAATAAAAAATTAAATTAAATTAAATCTAAATTAATGTTACCTTGTTTGCTGGGTAATCGATTACCCTTTGATGATCCTGCTGATTGCCTGAGGTTCTGGATCTAGCCATGCAAGCGACTAGCCTCTACCGGTATCCACTTCGGCTGGATCTAGAGATCTTCTCCTTCTTTATCATGTCTCCAAAAATTAGATCTGGATCTGATTTGGAGGATCTTCAAAACTCCATCTGAAGATCAGCAGACGTCTGTATAGTAGTGCTGCCTTCTTCCTTTCTCGTTAGCCTTTTCTTGCCTGGATTGCACCAAACTGAAGCCCAACATCCCTTGGGCGTGGAGAGGAGAGAGAGGATCAGAAGATGGCATGAAGGAGGGAGAGGGGTAGCCTTGGGGTATGGGCTAAGAGGAACTCACTAAAAGTTGGGCACAGATAGGGTTTATTTATAGACCCTGCTGCATCATGCAGTGCTGCATCATCCCGACTAATCGCATTGCTTTGTGCAATCAGATCTAAATCTAATTGGTGGGATAATATCAACTGATCTAATCAGATGAGATCCCCATAAATTTATCCTTAGATGGTGCCTAAGACTGATCAAAGTCTATAGGTAAGGGTCACCTAAGTTGAATCTAAGAAGCAACCTGGAGTCCCATCCGTATTGGACTCTAGTGTTTATAAACATGGGGCGCACGACATCCTAGGCATGCACCCTCCATCTGCCTATCAAAAGATAGGTGGAATTGGTTAATAAATCTCTCCTATGGGTGCATGACACATGGGCAGATGTCCAAGGGTCAAAGGTCAATGTTTGACCAAAGTCAAAGGACAAGAATTAGTAGGTGACGAAAAATGGTAGGTGTTATCGCAAATTTATCTCATAAATTAAGACAATCCTTTTTCTGACCTAGGACAAGCCTCCTAGTCAGACCATAGTAAAGGTACCTGAGTTGAGCACAAACTACATTTGGCTCAGTTGAGACAACTTATTAATGATAGCATAGAAGAAGAACGTTAGGCTTCAATCGATGTGCTAGCACAATTTCCTTGAACCTAATTGAATCTAATTCAAATCAATTGAACTGGATTAGTCCAATTGATGATCATCCAGATCCAAACTCCTTATTTGTGTGACCCAGTTAGGTTCAGTTCTGTATGGTAATGGGATATGTCATGATCTCTATCATCGACATCATCGAAACTCCTTTCGATGGATCAGAACTCTTCTGATTCAGACAACTAGAATGATCGATCATCTAAATCATTCTAATTGCTCCCAAAATCCACCAGTGACACCTAGCAGTATATGGTGGCAATCCCATCAAAATTGAAAATGCGAACCTCTTGGTGCAGCTACTTGTGTGATTAAGTTCTTCTATCTTGAGCCCCGATCAGATTAGGGTTAAGGTGAACTCGTCAAACCCTAATTTCTATCATATGATTTAATCATTCGATTCAAGTCCGAATGTGAAAACCTTAAATAGAAACTCTTTCTATTATTTCACTCTCTGCCATGGCCATGGGCTTATGGACTTGATTCTCATGATCATCATAGGGCTGCTCCTCATCCACCGAGGTAGATAGATTCCATCTTGGTGCAATCCAATTCCTACAATGAACATGCTATAGCCAACATACACCTCAGGGTTCTGATATGGCTAGGAGACCGAGTCATGGTGTAGTCAAACTATAACACCCTCAAGGTGAACTACCGATGCACCTCAGGTCAAAGAACCAGATACACCACTGCAGCTTCGAGTCAGTCATCGACGAGAAGGTAGACTTCCTTAATGACTGCTCGAGGTGGTCATGCTCAGTGCCCTCGTTCTCTAACGAGTAGCTATACTCTCGCTTCAGTGTCTCCATACCATAGACTCAAGATTCATCTACTATAAAGAAGCGATTGTACACTAATCTTTCGGATCAATCACCATCCTCGTGACGATCCTACGGTCAGGAGCCTTTTATGAGTTAATAAATGAAAATTCATGTCTTAAATTTTCAACTCTTGAAAATATGAATTATCATTACCATTAACTCAAGGGATGTATCATAGATACTAAATATACATATATGATAGAAAATAATTCCATTTTATTATTTATAATCAAAATTATAATTTTATCCTTAGAAGTGTATTACAAGTGTCAGCCAATTCTAGCTTCTAGGGCACATATATCTAACAAACTCCCACTTGACCTAAAGCCAATGGGCTACAAATCTAAGTCCCGTCTTCTTAAGATGGGCTTCAATCTTTTGTCGGCCCAACGGCTATATAAGCAGATCCACCATATTGTTTGTAGAGTCAACTCTCTTGACCTCGACGTAACCTTTCTCAAGGTAATCGCGGATGAGATGGTATCGCCACTCGATGTGCTTGGATTTTTAGTGAGACCTAGGCTCCTTAGCAAGGGCTATGGCACCATTGTTGTCACAGTATAGAGGAATGGCATCTGACAGCATCACTTAGATCTCTGTTGCAAACTTCTTATACCAGAATGCCTCCTTCGTAGCTTCTGACGTAGCGATGTATTCTACTTCCATGGTGGAATCTTCTATTACTGTCTGCTTAAAATTTTTTCAACTGACAGCTCCACCATTGCACATAAACAGACTCTCAGATGTCGACTTTCGATCATCTACATCGGACATAAAATCCGAGTCTGTATACCCCTGGACTTGGAGTTCTCCATTACCAAAGACCAACAACATATCCTTAGTTCTTCTCAAGTACTTAAGGATACATTTCATAGAAGTCCAGTATTCTTCACCTAGGATTTGACTGATATCTACTCATGACACTCACAGCATGGGCTATATCAGGTCGTGTACATAACATGGCATACATGAGGCTCCCTATTGCTGAAGCATAAGGGATCTTGCTCATGCATTCTATTTCCTCAGGTGTGCTAGGGCACATCTTCTTGGAAAGATGAATGCCATGTCTGAAGGGTACTTAAACCCCTCTTAGAGTTTTTCCATGCTAAACCTCTTTAGCACTTCCTCTATGTACATCTTCTATGAAAGTCCTAGCATCCTATTCGGTCTATCTCTATAGACCTTAATTTCCTAGAATAAAGGATGCTTCTCCTAGATCTTTCATGGAGAATTCCTTAGATAACCACATTTTAACTGATGGTCAACATGGGAATATCATTTTCCAATAAGGAGGATGTCATCCACGTACAATACGAGGAAGACAACAGCGCTACCCACTGATCCCTTTTGAAGAACACATGGCTCCTCATTTTTGATGAAACCAAACTAATTTGATCACATCATTAAAACGAGTATTCCAGCTCCGAGATGCTTGCTTAAGTCCATATATGGACCTTTGCAGCTTGCATAACCTTGTGATCAGTCATCACTGGATGTGAAACCTAGCGGCTGTTCCATATAGATATCTTCCTCAAAGATATCCATTTAAGAATGCCGTTTTCACGTCCATTTGCCATATTTCATAATCGAAATAGGCTGCAACAGCAAGCAATGTGCGGATGGATTTTAGCATAGCTACTGGATTGAAAAGGTATCCTGATAGTCAATGCCTTCGTGTTGACTATAACCTTTTGCCACTAATCTAGCTTTGAATGTCTCCACATTTCCCATCTGCACCAATCTTTCTCTTGTAAGATCCATTTACATCCAATAGGTACTATACCTTCTGGTGGATCTACCAAGGTCCAGACTTGGTTTGAGTGCATCGAGTCAATTTCTGACTTCATTGCCTCTAACCATTTCTCGAAGTCGATATTCTGATATCACCTCATTATAGGTTTTGGGATCATCACCATGAACACCTATTACCTATGAGGAACATTTTCTCTACTTTCCTCTGAAAATAGTACCTAAGTACCTCTTCAGGGGGATGAAAAACTCTTTTCCGATCTACGAGGTGGAGGAGGTAGTGAATCTTATTGGCTCAACCTGATTTGGTTCCATTTGGTCCTTAGCTCGTTGCTGCTTGTGAGACTTTCTCATCAAGCTTGATCTACTTTCCAATGCCATGCTATCTTGAATAAACTATTTTTCAAGAAAGATGGCATGTCGACTCACAATCACATTGTGATCTTCTGGAATGTAGAAATAATATCCTAATGACTCTTTAGGATATCCTATAAATCGAGCTCTGAAGGACCTAAAGTCTAACTTGTCCGCTTGTTGTCTTTTGACATGAGCCGGACAACCCCAAATTCTGAGATGACTCAGACTTGGTTTCTTACCATGCCATATCTCATACGGTGTGGTAGGAACGGTTTTAGAGGAAACCCTATTCAGTAAGATAGATTGAAGTTAACAATGAGTGTCCCCAAAAGAAATCAGGAAGGTCTGTGAAGCTCATCATGGATCGAACCATATCTAATAGAGTCCGATTCCTCCATTCTGAAACTCCGTTGAGTTGAGGTGTTCCTGGTGGAGTCCATTGAGAGACTATGCCATTTTCCTTGAGATAGTCTAGGAATTTTTGACTAAGGTATTCACCTCCTCGATCTGATCGAAGAACCTTAATGGATTTTTTAATTTGCTTTTTCTACTTCATGTCTGAATTCTTTGAACTTTTCAAAAGCTTCAGACTTGTGTCTCATAAGATACACATACCCATACCTAGATAAATCATCGGTAAAGGTTATGAAGTAGACAAAGTTGCCTCTAGCCGGCACATCAAATGGGCCGCACACATCAGTATGTACTAGGGCAAGAAGATCTGTGGCCCTTTCTCCCATGTCCTACAAAAGGGAGCTTAGTCATTTTGCCATGAAGATAAGATTCACAAATTGGATATGACTCGAAAGTCAATGGACTCAATAGTCCCATTTTTCTCCAATTTGTTAATCCTATCTTCTGCTATATGACCTAGTCTTAGGTGCCATAGATATCTATCGTTTGGACTATCCCTAGGTCATTTTATGGCATTCACATTTTGCTCGATAGTTAAAAATTGATACATCAATATGTAACTGATAAAGACCATTAATAAGGAAACCACTTTGCAATTTTATTTCTTTCATAAAGAATGTTACAATGGTCCTTAAGAAAACTAATTACATAGCCTTCTAATGCAAGGCAAGAAACAGAAATCAAATTCCTGCTTGCTGTAGGCACATAATAACAGTCTTTTAACACTAAGTCTAAACCAGATGGTAGTCGAAGAGGGTATGTTCCCATGGCCACGGCAGCAACTCTTGCTCCATTTTCCAATGCACAGGATCATCTCACCATCCCTCAGCCTCCTGCTATCCTCAAGACCCTGCATAGAAGTGCACAAATGAGCACTAGAACCAGAGTCAAGCACCCAACTGGATGCAGAAGAAATCGTAAGGTTAGACTCAATAATGAGCATACCTCCAGAAGGACCTGCCTCCTTCTTCTTTAGGGTGGCCAGGTAAGTAGGGCAGTTCCACTTCCAGTGGCCATCATTGTTGCAATGGAAATACTTTTCCTTTGTCAGCGGCCTTCTTCTTCAGCTCTATCTTTTTCTTCTTTTCTCCTTCCACCTTTTGCTTTTTCACAGACTTCTTCTTCTTTCCAAAAGACTTTCTCTTGGAAGAAGTCCATTCCATAGCAAGTACTGAGCCTTTAGAACCTTTCATGGAAAGCTCAGCGGTAACCAGCATATTCATAAGTTCGGCCAAGGAATTTTGAAGTTTATGCATATGGTAGTTCATGATGAACTGCCCATATGCATCAGTCAAGGATTGCAGAATTATATCATTCTGTAGATCCAAGTCCAACCTCACTCCGAGCTTCTCAAGCTCTTCCAAGTCCTTGATCATCATCAGACAATGATCTTGGACTGACTGCCCATCATGCATCTTAGCCTTGAACAAGTCATTTAGTGACTTGATACTTGGCTGCACGACTCTGTTCACCAAACATCTCCTGTAGGTGAGCCAACATTTGGCGAGCAGTCCTGATATCTTCATGTTGGCGCTGAAGCTCATCAGACATCGAGCCCAACATGTAGTATCTAGGCCTTATTATCTTCGTCTGTCCACTTATTCCAGAGATGCTCTCTGCTTCAGTAGATGGACGAGCTGGTAAGGTGGGAGGGTCCTAGGTCCAATACATGAGTTAACTTCTCGAAACCCAAAATGAATTTTGAAGTTTTGGAGCCAATCCTTGTAATTTAGGTTCGATCAGTCTATGGGTGTCCAGGATACGTGCTAATGGGTTGGATGCAGACATTTTCCTATAGAGAGTCAAAGTTTCTAGTTAGATATTGTAATTAAGACTTAACCAATTTATTTAGAAATTTTATTTTTAAATAAATTAGCTTTTACTATTTTTTTGGATCCCTACACTTCCTCTGTAGAGATGTAAAAATCTCCACGATTATTGATTTCTAGTGGGTGGTGCGGTCCCACCGAACTTACTCATCATCCTCACCTAACTGTTACTTGGTGATGGGTTAGTCCAATGTAGTGAACAACTCTTTGTTCAATGATTCTCTAATCATGGTGCACCCAAACTTGGTCTCTAATTCATGAATCTCACCATGCTCAAAATATTGATCCACTCCTTAGTTAAGTCAGACCCACCATTTGCATAGATTGGATTCCTAATTGAGTCTCTCACCGTATCCAAAATATTGAGCCCAATTCATCCTCCAGCCCATAGCATCCAATGCCTAATAGACATGGTTGCATCTTTTCGGTGCAACTGAGCCACTGTAACCAGCCGAGAACAATCAACCCCGAAAAGGGCCCGCACATCTACAATGGTGGAAGATCCTTAGACTTAATCTTTTCTTAGGGAGATTTGATTTAGGTCTCATTAAACTAGACTTGACATAGTCATAACCATTATGACTAACCTAGTGGCATGGGTTAGCTCGGATTATTGACCACCTCAGATCAGAACTGAGTCAACAAACATGGCCAGGTAAGTGAGACCGGTGGAAGGGATATGCCATTAACTCGACAAGAATGCATTCAGTCGAGTAGCTTCCAATTAAAAATTAGTCGATCGTATTTGCCAAACTTACCTTAGACACCAAATTATTGAGTCAGAACCAATTGGGTTAGCCTACAATCCAGACTCTAACCACTGAGCCTAATTAGGTCTTAGCTTGATCGATCACTCACATGATTCAATCTTGACCCAGACTTAATCCTATTAGGCTTGGTCAATTTTAGCAGTGTTGATCCCATCTAACCAACTCTTGATTCGGTTTGATCAACCGCTTAGACCTAATTGAGCTACCCAAGCCCGAACCCAATTTTATGAACATGTCTTAGATCTGAAAATTCTTAATTTTAGATCCTAATATGTTTCATAATCTTAATTCTTAATTAAGTTTAGGATTCATAAATAAAATATGTAAATAAGATCCTAGGATTTCAGGATCTAAGGTTTTGCAGAAAGTAAGTTTTTAATTTTTGATTAAGGACGAACGCGCAGCACCCCTACACATCATAAGAACATCCCATCGAATGGGAAGGAGAGGGTCTTTAAACCCTACTTTATTCTTATGACCGGACGGCCAAGGAGAATGCCTTAATCAGAAATACAACTAATCTACAAAACTAATTAGATCTAAGCATATATCTCATATAAAAATTGATCTAATTAAAATATATTTTGCATACATCTCATGTATCATATCATGCATATTTTTTAGATCTAAATTATCTCATAATTATCTAAAAAATTAAATTTAAATTTGATCACATCAAATAAAATTTAATCTAGACCTTTTGTAGAACTATTCTACAACTAGTCTAAACATGCAACTATCATATCTCATATGAATAAATTAAATTTAATTTATTTTCTATTTTTAGATCTGATTATAATATTTATAAGATCAAAAAATAATAAATAAATAGATCTTAAAATTATAATTAATCAAATAAAAATTATAATTATACTAGACTATACATAGAATAATTCTACTCCTAGTCTAGTTATGTATCTCATACATTTTAGATCTAGATTAATTAATTAAATTTTTTAATTTTCTAATTTTAGATATAATCACATCTCATATAATATCTAAACTTACTAATTTATTAAATTAAATTAGATCTAAATAAATTTTATGCAACCTGGCTCTGATACCAATTGAAGGAAAAATCTTGATTTCCTAGGTCAGGTTCGTTCAAATCTGATTGGATCGAGATGCATATTTCAAAAATTTTCTCTTAGATCTAAATTAGATATGATACTTTTTAGATCTAATTTTATGATCTGATAAATAAAAAAAATAAATTAAATTAAATCTAAATTAATGTTACCTTGTTTGCTAGGTAATCTGATTATCCTTTGATGATCCTACTGATTGCTTGAGGCTTTGGATCTAGCCATGCAAGCGCCTGGCCTCTACCGATATCTACTCAGATTAGATCTAGAGATCCTCTCTTTTTTTATCACATCACCAAAAATTAGAGCTGGATCTAATTTTGAGAATCTTCAAAACTCCTTCTGAAGATCAGTAGTCATCCCTACAGCAGTGATGCCTTCTTCCTTTTTCGTCAGTCTTTTCTTACCTGGATCTCACCAAACTGAAGCCCAACTTTCCTTGGGCATGGAGAGGAGAGATAGGATTAGAAGATGGCATGGAGGAGGGAGAGGGGCAGTCTTGGGGCATGGGCTAAGAGGAACTCACTAAAAGTTGGGTGTAGATAGGGTTTATTTATAGACCCTACTGCGCCATGCAGTACTGCATCATCCCAGTCAATCGCATTGCTTCGTGCAATCAGATCTAAATCTGATTAGTGGGATGACATCACTTGATTCAATCAGATGAGAGCCCCATAAATTCATCCTTATATGGTGCCTAAGACAAGTCGAAGTCTATAGGTAAGGGTCATCTAAGTTGAATCCAAGAAGCAACCTGGAGTCCCATCCGTATGGGACTCCAATGTTTATCCACATGGGGTGCACGCCATCTTAGGCATGCACCCTCCATCTACCTACCAAAAAGTAGGTGGACTTGGTCAATAAGTCTCTCCTATGGGTGCATGACACATGCGCAAATGTCCAAGGGTCAAAGGTCAACGTTTGACCAAAGTCAAAGGACAAGAATTAGCAGGTAACGGAAAATGGCAGGTGTTGTCTCAAATTTATCTCATAAATTAAGACAACCCTTTTCTAACCTGGACAAGCTCCAGTCAGATCAGGTAAAGGTATCTGAGTGAGCATAAATACATTTGGCTCAATCGAGATAACTTTTAATGATAATAGAAGGAGAACGTTAGGCTCAATCGTGTGCTAACATGATTTCCTTGAACCTAATTGAATCTAATTTAAATCAATTGAATCGGGTTAGTCTAACTGATATATCCAGATCCAAACCCTTATTTGTGTGACCTAGTTAGGTTCAGTTCTATATGGTAATGAGATATGTTGTGATCTCTATCATCAACATCATCGAAATACCTTCCGATGGATCAGAACTTTTCTGATTCAAATAACTAGAATGATCAATCATCCAAATCATTCTAATTGCTCCCAAAATCCACCAGTGACACCTAGCAGTATATGGTGGCAACCCATCAGAACTAAAGATGAACTTCTCGATGTAGTTATCTATGTGATTAAGTTCTTTTATCTTGAGGCTCGATTAGATTAGGGTTAAGGAGAACTCGTCAAACCCTAATTTCTATCATATGATTTAATCATTCGATTCAAGTCCGATGTGAAAACCTTAATAGAAACTCTTTCTATTATTTCACTCTCTGCCATGGCCATGGGCTTATGAACTTGATTCTCATGATCATCATAGGGCTACTCCTCATCCACTAAGGTAGATAGATTCCCTCTTGGTGCAATGCAATTCTTATAGTGAACATGCTATAGCCAACATACACCTCAGGATTCCGAATGGCTAGAAGACTGAGTCATGGTGTAGTCAAACTATAAGACCCTCAAGATGAACTATCTATGCACCTCAGGTCAAAGAACCAGACACACCACTGCAGCTTCGAGTCAGTCATCGATGAGAAGGTAGACTTTCTTATGACTGCTTAAGGTGGTCACGTTCAGTGCCTTCGTTCTCTAACGAGTACCTATACTCTCACTCTGATATCTCCACACCATAGACTCAAGACTCATCTACTATAAAAAAGTGATTGTATACTAACCTTTTGAATCAATCACCATCCTCATAACGATCCTACGGTCAGGAGCTTTTTATGAGTTAATAAATGAAGATTCATGTCTTAAATTTTCAACTCTTGAAAATAAGAATTATCATTACCATTAACTCAAGGGATGTATCACAGATACTAAATACACATATGTGATGGAAAATAATCTATTTTATTATTTATAGTCAAAATTATAATTTTGCTCCTAGAAGTGTATTATAAGTGTCTGCCAATTCTGGCTTTTAGGGCACATATATCTAACAGCAGATAGGATTTATATAGATCCTGCTGCGCCATGCAATGCCACATCATCTCGATCAATCATGTCTCTACGTACAATCAGATCTAAATTTGATTGGTGGGATGACATCACCTGATCCAATCATATGAGAGCCCCTCTCAAACATCCTTAGGTGGTGCCAAGACTGGTCAAAGTATAGTCTTTGGTGCCACCTTGTTTGATACCATGAAGCAACCTGGAGTCCCATCTATATGGGACTCCAGGCATCATTATCCTTGGGTGCATGCCTCTCTAGGCATGTGCCCCCTCCTTTCATCTTTCTAGTAGGGTGCCAAACCCCTATCTACTCTCTTATGGGTGCCTGACACATGGGCAGATGTCTAAGTGTCAAAGATCAACCTTTGACCAAAGTCAAAAGACAAGAATTAGCAGATGATGGAAAATGGCAGGTGTTATCTCTAATTTATCTCATAAATTAAAACAATCCTTTTTTGATCTGGACAAGCTTTAGTCAGACCAAATAAAGGTACATGAGTTAGCTCAATCATATTTGGCTCAGTCGAGATAATGCTATCACTGTATGCTCAGAACTCTTCCAACTGACAGCACCATCATTACACACAAATAGACTTTTAGATGTCGACTTTTGATCATTTACATCGGACATAAAATCTGAGTCTATATATCCCGAACTTGGAATTCTCCATTACCAAAGATCAACAATATATTCTTAGTTCTTCTCAAGTACTTAAGTATACATTTCACAGAAGTTCAGTGTTCTTCATCTGGATTTGACTAATATCTACTCGTGACACTCACAGCATAGGCTATATCAGATCGTGTACATAACATGGCATACATGAGGCTCCCTATTGCTGAAGCATAAGGGATCTTGCTCGTGCATTCTATCTCCTCAGGTGTGCTAGGGTACATCTTTTTGAAAAGATGAATGCCATGTCTGAAGGGTACCAAACCCCTCTTGGAGTTTTCCTTGCTAAACCTCTTTAGCACACCTTTATATACATCTTCTATGAAAGTTCTAGCATCCTATTTGGTCTATCTCTATAAATCTTAATTCCTAGAATAAAGGATGCTTCTCCTAGATCTTTCATGGAGAATTCTTTGGATAACCATATTTTAACGGTGGTCAACATGAGAATATCATTCCCAATAAGGAGGATATCATCCACGTACAATACGAGGAAGATAATAGTGCTCTCCCTGACCTTTTTGAAGATACATGGTTCCTCCTCATTTTTGATGAAACCAAATAATTTGATCACATCATTAAAATGAGTATTCCAGCTCCGAGATGCTTGCTTAAGTCCATATATGGACCTTTGCAACTTGTATACTTTGTGATCAGCATCACTGGATGTGAAACCTAGCGGCTGTTTCATATAGATATCTTCCTCAAGGTATCCATTTAAGAATGCGGTTTTCACGTCCATTTACCATATTTCATAATCGAAATAGGCTATAATAGCAAGCAATGTATTGATGGATTTTAGCATAGATACTGGAGAAAAGGTATCCTGACAGTCAATGCCTTCGCATTGACTATATCCTTTTGCCACTAATCTGTCTTTAAATGTCTCTACATTCCCATCTGCACCAATCTTTCTCTTGTAGATACATTTACACACAATAGGTACTATACCTTCTGGTGGATCTACTAAGGTTCAGACTTAGTTTGAGTGCATCGAGTCAATTTCTGACTTCATTGCCTCTAACCATTTCTCGGAGTCGATATCCGATATCGCCTCATCATAGGTTTTGGGATCATCACCATGAACCCCATTACCTATGAGGAATATTTTCTCTACTTCTTTTGAAATAGTACCTAAGTACCTCTTAGGGGGACAGGAAACCCTTTTCGATCTATGAGGTGGAGGTAGTGATTGTATTGGCTCAATCTGATTTGGTTCCATTTGGTCCTTAGCTTATTGCTGTTGTGAGACTTTCTCCTCGAGCTTGATCTACTTTTTAATGCCGCCATCTTGAATAAACTATTTTTCAAGAAAGATGGCATGTCGACTCACAATCACATTGTGATCTTCTAAAATATAGAAATAATAACCTAATGACTCTTTAGGATATCCTATAAATTAAGCTCTAAAGGACCTAAAGTCTAACTTATCTGCTTGTTGTCTTTTGACATGAGTCGGACAACCCCAAATTCTGAGATGACTCAGACTTGATTTTTTATCATGCCATATCTCATACGGTGTGGTAGAAATAGTTTTAGAAGGAACCCTATTCAGTAAGTATATTGCAGTTAACAGACTATATCCCCAAAGAAAATTAGGAAGGTCTGTGAAGCTCATCATGGATCGGACCATAACTAATAGGGTCCGATTCCTCCATTCTGAAATTTTGTTGAGTTGAGGTATTTCAGGTGGAGTCCATTGAGACATTATGCCATTTTGCCTAAGATAGTCAAGAAATTTCCGACTAAGATATTCACCTCCTCGATTTGATCGAAGAACCTTAATAAATTTTTTAGTTTGCTTTTCGACTTCATGTATGAATTTTTTGAACTTTTCAAAAGCTTCAGACTTGTGTCTCATAAGATACACATACCCATACCGAGATAAATCATTAGTAAAGATTATGAAATAGATAAAGTTGCCTCTAGCTAGCACATCAAATGGGCCGCACACATCAGTATGTATTAGGGCAAGAAGATCTGTGGCCCTTTCCCTATGTCCTAAAAAAGGGAGCTTAGTCATTTTTTCATGAAGATAAGATTCACAAATTGGATATGACTCAGAAGTCAATGGACTCAATAGTCCAATTTTCTTCAATTTGTTAACCCTATTTTCTGCTATATGACCTAGTCTTAGGTGCCATAGATACCTATCATTTGGACTATCCCTAGGTCATTTTGTTCTTATGGCATTCACATTTTGCTCGATGTTAAAAACAAATACATCAATATGTAACTGGTAAAGACTGTTAATAAGACAACCACTTGCAATTTTATTTTTTTCATAAAGAATGTTACAATGGTCCTTAAGAAAATCAATTACATAGCCTTCTAGTGCTAAGCATGAAATAGAAATCAAATTCCTGCTTGCTGCAGGCATATAATAATAATCCTTTAATGCTAAGTCTAAACCAGATGTTAGTCAAAGAGGGTATATTTCCACGGTCACAGTAGCAACTCTTACTTTATTTTTTATGCATAGGATCATCTCATCATCCCTCAGTCTCCTGCTATTCTCAAGATCCTGCATGAAAGTGCACAAATGAGCACTAGAATCAGAGTCAAGCACACAACTGGATGTAGAAGAAATCGTAAGATTAGACTCAATAATGAGCCTACCTCCAGAAGGACCTGCCTCCATCTAATTCTTCAGGGTGGCCAGGTAAGTAGGGCAGTTTCACTTTCAGTGGCCGTTAGTGTTGCAATGAAAATACTTTTCTTTGTCAGCGGCCTTCTTCATTAGCTCTGCTTTTTTCTTCTTTCCTCCTTCCATCTTTTGCCCCTTCACAGACTTCTTCTTCTTTCCAAAAGACTTTCTCTTGGAAGAAGTTCACTCTATAGCAAACACTGAGCCTTTAGAATATTTCATAGAAAGCTCAGTAGTAACCAGCATGTTCATAAGCTCGGTCAGAGAATTTTGAGGTTTATGCATATGGTAGTTCATGATGAACTACCCATATGCATCAGTCAAGGATTGTAGAATTATATCATTCTATAGATCCAGGCCCAACTTCACTCCGAGCTTCTCAAACTCTTCCAAATCCTTGATCACCATCAGATAATGATCTTGGACTGACTGCCTATCATGCATTTTAGCCTTGAATAGTCGTTTAGTAACTTGATACTTGGCTGCATGACTCTGTTCACCCAACATCTCTTGTAGGTGAGTAAACATTTAATGGGCAGTCCAGATATCTTCATGTTGGTGCTGAAGCTCATCAAACATCGAGCCCAATATGTAGTATCTGGCCTTCTTATCTTTGTCCATCCACTTATCAAGAGACGCTCTCTATTCAACGGATGGACGAGCTGATAAGATGGGGGGTCTTGGTCCAATACATGAGTTAACTTCTCAAAACCCAAAACGATTTTGAAGTTTTAGAGCCAATCCTTGTAATTGGGTTTGGTCAGTCTATGGGTATCCAGCATACGTGCTAGTGGATTGGACACAGACATTTTTCTGTAGAGAGTCAAAGTTTTTAGTTAGATATTATAATTAAGACTTGACCAATTTATTTAGAGATTTTATTTTTAAATAAATTAGCTCTCACTATTTTTTTGATCCCTACACTCCCTCTATAGAGATGCAAAAATCTCCATGATTAATGATTTCTAGTGGGTGGTGCGATCCCACCAATTGACTCATTACCTAACCTAATAATTACTGGTGATGGATTAGCTAATGGGTGAACAACTCTTATCCAACGATTTTCTAATCATGCTGCACCCAAACTTGGTCTCTAATTCATGAATCTCACCATGCCCAGAATATTGATCCACTCCTTAATTAAGTCAAACCCACCAATTGCATAGATTGGATTCCTAATTAAGTCTCTCACCGTATTTAAAATATTGAGCCCAATCCATCATTCAGCCCGTAGCATCCAATGCCTAATAGATATGGTTATGTCTTTTTGGTGCAACTGAACCACTATAATCAATCGAGAACAATCAACCCTGGGAAGGGCCCGCACATCTACAATGGTGGAAGACCTTAGACTTAATCTTTTCTTAGAGAGATTTGATTTAGATCTCATTAAACTAAACTTGACATAGTCATAACTATTATGACTAACCTAGTGGCATGGATTAGCTCAGATTATTGGCCACCTCAGATCAGGACTGAGCTAACAAATATGGCCAGGTAAGTGAGATCGGTGGAAGGGATATGCCATTAACTCGACAAGAATGCATTCGAGTCGAGTAGCTCTCAATTAAAAACCAGTCGGTTATATTTGCCAAATTTATCTTAGACACCAAATTATTGAGCCAGAATCAATCAGGTTAGCCTACAATCCAAACTCTAACCATTGAGCCTAATTAGGTCTTAGCTTGATCGATCACTCACATGACTCGATCTTGACCCAGACTTAATCTTATTAGGCTGATCAATTTAACCACTCTTGATCCCATCTAACCAACTCTTGATTCGGTTTGATCAATCGCTTAGACTTAATTAAGCTTCTACAGTCCAAACCCAATTTTATGAATATGTCTTAAATCTAAAAATTTTTAATTTTTAGACTTAACATATTTTATAATCTTAATTCTTAATTAAGTTTAGGATTCACAAACAAAATATGTAAATAAAATCATTGAGTTTTAGGATCTAGGGTTTTGCAGAAAATAAGTTTTTGGATTTTTGATTAAAGACGAATGCGCAGCATCCCTACACATCATAAGAACACCCCATCGAATGGAAGAAGAGGATATTTAAATCTTACTTTATTCTTATAATTGGACAGCCAAGGAGAATGCCTTAATCAAAAATATAAAAACTACAAAACTAGTTAGATCTACATCATATATCTCATATATAAAAATTGATCTAACTATAAACATGTTTTGCATACATCTCATGTATCATATCATGCATGTTTCTCAGATCTAAATTATCTCATAATCATCTAAAAAATTAATTTTAAATTAATCATATCAAAATAAATTTTATTCTAGATAATTATGTAGAACTATTCTACAACTAGTCTAAACATGCATTCATTATATCTCATATGAATCAAAAATTAAATAATTTTATTTTCTATTTTTTAGATTTTATTATAATATTTATAATATTAAAAAATAAAAAATAAATATATCTAAAAATTATAATTTAATTAAATTAAATTATGATCATGCAAGACTATACATAGAATAATTCTGTTCTACAACAAGTCATTCATCTTATACAACTTAGATCTAAATTATTTAATTTTTAAACTTTTAAATTTTAGATCTAATCACATTCATATGACATCTAAAATCACCTAATTATCATATTAAAAATAAATTAAAATTAGATCTAAATTATTTATGGGAACCTGGCTCTGATACTAGTTGAAGAAAAAATCCTATTTTTTGGATTAGATTCGTTCTGATCTGATTTGACCAAGAAAAATATTTTAAAAATTTTTCTCTTAGATATAAATTAGATTTCATACTTTTCAAATTTAATTTGATAGATATAATAAAATAAAATAAAATAATTAAATTATATTTAATTTATACCTTATTCTTGGGTAATCTTATTACCCTGTGATGATCCTGCTGATTGCCTGAGGTCTAGATGCAGCCACACAATCGCCTGGCCTCTATCGATATCCACTTGGGTAGGATCTGAAGATCTTCTCCTTCTTAATCTTTTCTCCAAAGATCAAATTTGGATCTAATCTTGAAGATCTTCAAAATAATTTTTGAAGATCCAATGTCGTCTCTTGCAGTAGTGCTGCCTTCTTCCTTTCTTGTTGTCTTTCTCTTGCTTCGATCGCACCAATCTTGAGCCCAAGGCCTCTTGGGCATGGAGAGGAGAGAGAGGATCAGAGGTAGGCATGAAGGAGAGGGGAAAGGGCTATGTGGCATGGGCAAGAAGAGAACTCTCTTAAAATTAGGTGTAGATAGGGTTTATATAGACCCTACTGCAAAATGCAGAGCCACATCATCCCGGCCAATCACGTCTCTACTTGCAATCAGATCTAAATATGATTAGTGGGATGATATCACCTGATCTAATTAGATGAGAGCCCCTCTCAAACATCCTTAGGTGGCACCAAGACTGATCAAAGTAGAGTCTTTGGCACCACCTTGTTTAATACCATGAAGCAACCTGAAGTCCCATCTGTATGGGATTCCAGGCATCATTATTCTTGGGCGCATGCCTCCCTAGGCATGGACCCCCTCCTTTCCTCTTTCTAGTAGGAGGACAAACCCCCACCTGCTCTTCTATGGGTGCATGACACATGGACAGATGTCTAAGTGTCAAAGGTCAATGTTTGATCAAAGTCAAAAGACAAGAATTAGCAGGTGACGAAAAATGGCTGGTATTATCTCTAATTTATCTCATAAATTAAGACAACCCTTTTTTGACCTGGACAAGCTTCAATTAGATCAAGTAAAGGTACCTAAGTTAATCCAAATATATTTGGCTCAGTCGAGATAACTTTTGATGATTGTTGAAGAAGAACATTAGGCTCAATCATTTGCTAGCACGATTTTCTTGAATCTAATTGAATCTAATTCAAATCAATTAAACCGAGTTAGTCCAATTTATGATATCCAAATACAAACCTTTATTTGTATGATCTAGTTAGATTCAGTTCGGTATGGTAATAAGATATGTTGCGATCTCTATCATCAACATCATCGAAACACCTTCCGATAGATCAGAACTTTTCTGATTCAGATAACTAGAATGATCGATCATCCAAATCATTCTAATTGCTTCCAAAATCCACCAGTGACACCTAGCAGTATATGGTGGCAACCCATCAGAACTGAAAATGAACTTCTCGGTGTAGTTATCTATGTCATTAAGTTCTTCTATCTTGAGCCCCGATCGGATTAGGGTTAAGGTGAACTCGTCAAACCCTAATTTTCGTCATATGTATTAATCATTCGATTCAAATCTAATGTGAAAATCTTAATAGAAACACTTTCTATTATTTCACTTTACCATGGCCATGGGCTTATGAATTTGATTCTTGTGATCCTCATAGGGCTACTCCTCATCTACCGAGGTAGATAGATTTTCTCTTGGTGCAATCCAATTTCTACAATGGACATGCTATAGCCAACATACACCTTAGAGTTCTGAATGGCTAGGAGATCGAGTTATAGTGTAGTCAAACTATAACACCCTCAAGGTGAACTGTCGATGCACCTCAGGTCAAAGAACCAGACACACCACTACAGCTTCGAGCTAGTCATCGACGAGAAGGTAGACTTTCTAATGACTGCTCGAGGTGGTCACGCTCAGTGCCCTCATTCTCTAACGAGTATCTGTACTCTCATTTTGATGTCTCTACACTGTAGACTCAAAATTGATCTACTATAAAGAAGCAATTGTACACCAACCTTCTAGATCAATCACCATCCTCATGATGATCCTACGGTCAGGATCATTTTATGAGTTAATAATGAAAATTTATGTCTTAAATTTTCAACTCTTGAAAATAAGAATTATCATTGCCATTAACTCAAGGGATGCATCACAGACACTAAATACACATTATGATAGAAAATAATCTATTTTATTATTTATAGTTAAAATTATAATTTTATCTTTAGAAGTGTATAATAAGTATCAATCAATTTTGGCTTCTAAGGCACACATATCTAACAGTCATTATGCAGGAACTGTACCCCTCATGCATCTACCTCAGTGAAGGTTATGGGTTCTTCAGTCCTCCATCTCTTCACTAATCCTCGGATCTGCTGGCCACTTCTCGTCGATGTCCCCCAGAGATAGTATTGATAATGCCGAGAGATGGCCGATCTCCTTATTATTCCTTCCTCCTTAGTGGTTCTGGCTATGGTAGTGCCCTCGATCGATCTTCTCTTGCTTTAGATCGACGTCTGAGAAATCGACCCAGCCAGCCTCTTCTGATGAGCTCCTCGATCTCATCTTGGAGTTGAATGCATTCTTCAGTATCGTGTCCATGGTCATGATGGTAGAGATAGTATTTACTAGGATTGCGCTTGCCAGGGTGAGTGCACATCCTTTCAGGCCTCGGTAGTTGCTCCTTGATCTCCATTAATAGTTGCATTTTTGGAGCATTGAGGGGGGCGTAGTTATGAAACCTTTTGGGGGGAGAACTTCGTCGTGCCCTTTTATCGGAGCTTCTTTGACGATGAGCTCGAGGAGGAGTTTGCGCTCGCTTGTGCTCGGGGGGAGTCTGTGAGCATGGTCGAACTTCATTCGGCCCTTCATTATTTATGGGTTTATTAGACTCACCCATCGGTCACACTTCTATGGCTTCCTCATCTTTCAATTTGAAAGCTTCTTCCACTCGGATATATCCCTCAACTCGAGCTAATAGATCGGCAAAATTTCTGGGGTACTTCTTCTCTAGAAAGAACACCAAATTATTCTTCTAAAGGCTACCCTTGAGTGCGGCCATTGCAATAGACTAGTCTAGATTTTGGATCTTCAATGCAGCAGTATTAAATTGGATGACATAATCTTGGATAAATTCTCCCTTCTTTTGCTTGATGTTCATCAAAAAATCCAATCCTCGATGTGAACGTCGGCTACTAACGAAGTGAGCCACAAACTAATGGCTCATCTTGTCAAAGAAGAAGATCATACTTGGCCTCAACGTCGAGTACCAGTTTCTTGCTACTTCCTTCAAAGTAGATGGAAAAGCTTGGCATAAGATGGCGTGTGGTATGCCATGGAGTAGCATCATGGTCCAGAAGGCCACCAAATGATCGATTAGATCAAAGATTCCATCATAGCTTTCAAAGTTGGGGAGCTTGAAGTTTGATGGAATGGGCTCTTGCATAATTCAGAAAGAGAAAGGAGGATCAATGCGGACGTCGTCATGGTAAGACAGGGTGATGTGATGGAGTTTCTCAATCCACCGGTCCATCTCTAGTAGTTTTTGATTAAGGACATCATCTCGATCATAGATCTTGAAAGACTTTCAGTTGTAGATGGAAAAGATCTCTTTCGAAGAAGAATCATGATCTGAACAAGGATCCTCTGCTCTCTATTTTTTTCCTTCCCAGGGGCGATGGTTATGCTAGCCCAAGTGCTCCTCCTTGGGATCAATTTCTGACATCTCAATGATGGATTTTCTGGCAAAACGGCCATCGGAGGCTGCCGCATGGCCTGCACCATTTTAGTAAAGTCCTGAATTTGCTGCATCAGTAGGTTAAACTACTCTAGATCTACCATGATCATCGATGGAGGAGGAGGTTGAAGCGCCGGTGCTGGAGCAGGAACGAATGGGTCTAGCTTAGATCTGGCGGTAGAAATGATAGATCTTTGGGTAGTCATCTTCTTTGGAGGTATTTCTTGGGATTGAGAGAGAGGGTGGAGATGAACCTTGAAGAAGATCCACAGGGTCGATTAAGCACTCCTTTAAGGACAAGGGCTCCTCAAGAATAGAGGGGCCCTTCCTCTAGCACCAATCTTGTTGGTGCAAAATCTGATTGACGTTGGATCGAGCTGGAGTCGAGGAAGAAGAGATTGCCATCGGTGACCTGCAAAATAATGTTCCATTCGAAGTCGATGGTGGTGGCTCCGGTAGGATCCTCCGATGATAAAGTGAGCTCTTCTGGCCAATCAAAATGGAGTGCTCAAAAAAGAATTCAATAGAATTTTGAAAAGGAGAAGAGAGGTTAGAGAAAACGTATCTGAAGGATCCCTTTTATAGATGGAGTCTAGAGCAGACTGATAGTGATACCTGTAGCTATCTGGTAGCTGGCCGCTCGGAGCCTTGTAGGATTTATTACGGAGAGGGGTGCCGGTTGTAACAGACTGATAGTGACAACCATGGCTATCCGATAGTGGGCCGCTTGGGGCTGCATGAGGTTTGTTATGGAGAGAGGTGCCGCCTATAGCAGACTGATAGTGACAGCCATAGTCGTCCAATACTAAGCCACTCGGGGCCACATGATGTTTGTTATAGAGAGGTGTCCATTGTCATGATGTGCTTGTTCGTCGAGATTTAATAGTCGAAGCTCGAAGGAAGCAGGCATCAATTGGTGAAGAGCTTTGACATACATTAATTTCAGAGAAGTTCGGACTTCTAAAGAAAACACGACTAAAGGAGATCAATCGAGAGGAATGCTAGTTAAAACCTAAAAGTAATCCGCTGGAGGAATTCGGATGGAGTTTGATTGATAGAGAAATTCAGATGGAGTCTGACTAATGGAGAAGTTTGATCGAAGGAGAAGTTCAGAAGGGGTCTGACTGATGAAGAAGTCCAATCGAAGGAGAAGTCTAGGAGTTTGGCTCCTGAAGGAATCCGATTGAAGGAGAAGTCCGAAAGAAGTTCGATTGCTGAAGGAATTTGACTGAAGAAAAATTCTTGATCGAAGCTCTTCCATGATTATCAGTTATATTAGGCTAAGCATCAAGCTAGACTTTAACAGAAGTAGGATTTATCCCCAATAATTTTGATTAATTTTAGTCTTCCACTGCCTGATCTTGAAAAAGTTTCAAGATCTATACTTGAAACCCTAGATCTAGTTTCTTCAATTGGTATTAGAGCCAAGTTGATTATTACATGATTATTTATACATGTTTAGATTATTTCTTAAATTAGATCTAATTTATAATCTAATTATTAAATCTAAAATTAAAAATCATGATCATACGAATTGCTATAAGATTGTCCTACTGTAAGGTTTACCCCTTACAATGGAGAGGTTGTCCTAGTTCGTGTAGATCTGGTTCTTATCTTAAATTTGTTAGATATAATCTAGTCTTATCAATGATTTATTAGATTTAAAATAATTTTAGATCTAAAAATAAAAGTTTTAGATTGCACGAACTGCTATAAAATTATCCTGCTATAAGATTTATCCCTTACAGTGGAGAGGTTATCTTAGTACGTGCTGATCTAAAATATTGATCATAAAATTTTAAATTAGATCTAAGAGATTTTATGATTTGATTAAAAATATTTTAATCTGATTGTAATCATCATAAATGTATTAGATTTGATCTAAGATAATTTATGATTGATTAGAGCTGAAACTGTTTCAATTACATGAACCTATTTAGATTAGATCTAAAGTAGTTTCATACTTATCTTACTTGCATATTGATTATGAATCAAACATGCAACTTGATTGGTAGAACCATGTTATAAAATATTTTATAAATATGAAAATTATTTTTGAAAAGTCGAACCCCAACCTTCAGCCCAAAACTTAATTAAGAATTAAGAATTTATTTGATTAGAATCTAGGATTATGAATTTAAGATCCTAAGACATAAATCATAACACATTAGGTTAAATGAGTTAGTGGAGATTAGATCCATTAATTGGGTTAGACCTAGGATTATATTAAAGAATGGATTTAATTAGAGAATTGACTAAATCTAATCAATTGTTGTCTTAGATTAGGTCAAGTATTCTCTAGATCAATTACAATAGTTGTAGTTGGTCAAGTCTATGTCTTTAGTGAGATCCAAGATAGACTTGATTCTTGGCTACGTGATCTAGCATGAACTATTAGGTTGATCTAATCAAGACTAATTAAACTAGTTGGTGTCTAAAATAAACTAGACCGGTGGTCTTTAATTGGCAACCCGCTTACCTAGCCATTTCTGATGATGTCTAAGGCAAGCTTTGGCAGACCCTCCCATTGATCGAACTTACCTGGCCTCTTGGTCTGATTATATTTTGATTAGATCACTTGACTATTCGAGCTAACCCATGTCAGCTAGGTAAATCAGTGTGATCAATTTAGGTGCTCCTAGACCAGCCTATTAATGGTTTCCTTTAAGTTGACTTGGTGAAGCTAGTGAGAGGATCATGATAAGTTGGTTCATCTAATCTTTTCTCTTCTTTAAATTAAATTTTCTAAAATTATTAGAATCCTAAAATGAAATAGTTATTATGATAACTAGATCATAGCCTCCCATTAAGTTGGTGATAATGAATCCATTAGTTGGATAATCATTGGAGGCCCGAAGGCTTTATATTTATTGGCTAATAGTATTATCATTCATTATATGATTTCTTGGTTGCATCTTTCTAAATGATGGTTAGGTTAGCCAACCAAAGTTGGGCCTAATCATTCATTAGTTTGATGAACCAAGTATGGTCATATTAATGGTTGGACCTAACTGAACCTTTTTGGTGGAGGCCAAAGCCTATTGACTAAAGACTGAGGCAAAAAATTAATTACTAAAAATTATTTGAAGAAATAATTGGTTATGAACCTATCCTTAAATGTACATGGGTTAGCCAACTAAAGTTGGACTCATGTGCAGTCTATGTGGATTCTAGTACCCACTAAGGAATTAGGATAATTTCTTGAATTGAAGATAGAGGCTACCAATTCAAATAAAATAGTGGGAGAACTTTTTGATTAAAGTCTAAATCATTTGATTTAATGAATCAATTACTAATTAGCTTATGATTTTCTTTTGTACAGATATGGCAACTTTCCTATCGCTTCGATCATTATTGGACAATGATAAGTTGGTGGAATCCAACTTTGGTAGCTGATATCGAAAGTTGAAGATAGTCCTGGAGCATGAATGGATTTTGTATGTGACGACAGATCCTACACCTGAGGAGTCAGCTGCCAATGCATGTGGAATAGTCAGGATACTTACCAAAAGTGGCTTAGTGATCGAACCATGTGCGCTATATTATGCTGGCTGCCATAAGCAATGAGTTCAATCATAGATTCGAGATGGCTCAACCAAAAGATATGCTTCAAGTGTTGGAGGATTCTTTTGGCACACCTGATGACATTGAAAGGCATAAGACTAATTATGCCATCTTCAACGTCAGGATGTGGGATGGTGCCTCTATTATGGATTATGTACCGTACATGATCGAGCTGATAAAGTAATTGAGCAAGATTGGCTTTTTCTTGCATAAGCAGCTTGAGAAAGATGCAATACTGAACTTGCTGCCCAAGTCCTATCTTCCATTCCTCACACATTTTAGAATGATAAAGCCTGAAGTAGACTACCATGAGTTACTGAGGTTGCTTCAAAACTTTGAGAAGGATCATCAACTCTACAAGAAGTCGGTGAACTTAGTGGAAGGTTTGTCTTCTAGTTCTCGACCCTTTAGAAAAGGAAAGGAGAATAGGAAAAAGAAAGCAAAGAAGGTGCAAGTTCTGGCTGGGACATCTGTACAGGACCAGACCAGGAAGATCAAGCCCAATAAGAGTCAAGCTGAATGCTTCTTATGCAAGAAGTGGGGGCACTGAAAGAAGAACTATCCTTAGTACATTGCCTCCCTGGACCCGAACAGGTAGAGAAAGAAGCAAGCTATTATTGGGCAAGGTATTTATATGATAACTCCTTGTAATTTTTTTATTTATGATTATACTGACTGGGTATTAGATACTAGTAGCCCTTACCATATTTGCAATTCGGTGTAGGGGTGGCAGGTTAGTAGAAGATTCAAGCAAGATGAAAGGTTCTTAAACGTTGAAGATGGAAGACTAGTTTCAGTTTTAGCTTTAGGAATCCTAAAACTAGTATTCGATTTTCATACCATTATTCTTAGTGATTGTCATTTCTATCCTAGTTTCTTTTTAAATATCTTTTTTATAGACCTTTTGGCCAAAAATGATTATGAAATTTCAATAAAAAAATAAGTTTGTAATATCATTATGAATGGTGTTACTATTTTTTATGGAGATTTGAATAATGGTGTGTATATGCTATTTTAACCTATTAACATAGTCTATTCAACTGGCAAGCATCCTTGATTAGATAGTGTATCAGATATCTACATATGGCACTGTAGGCTAGGACATATAAATAAGAACAAGATAAATAGGTTGACTCAAGAGGGAATCTTCGAAGTTAGTGATTATGGATTACTTTCAACCTGAGTCCTGTCTTCTTGGTAAAATAATCAAGTTATCTTTTATTGAAAAAGATGAGAGAGCCACTAAACTCTTAGGTCTAGTACATATTAATGTATGTGGACCAATGAGCATAAGTGCTAAAGATGGATATTTCTACTTTATCAATTTTATAGATGATCTATCCAGATATGAATATGGACATCTGATAAAATATAAGTCAAATTTATTTGAAATGTCCAAATGATTCTGAAGTGAAGTAGAAAAATAAATTGGAAAGAGTATTAAAACTCTTTAATCTGACTGAGGAGGGGAATAACTTTCTAATGAGTTTCTCTCATATCTAAGAGAGAATAGAATTTTGTTCCAATGGACTCCTCTAGGAACACCACAGCATAATGGTGTGTCTGAGAGAAGGAATCAGACTCTATTAGACATAGTCTGATATATGATGGATTTTTCCAGCTTGCCAAAATCCTCCTGAGGATATGCACTCGAGTCGGCTTGCTTTTTATTAAATAATATTTCAAGTAAGTCTATAGTTAAGACTCCCTATGAGATATGGACAGGGTGTAAACTAGCACTTTCACATCTTAAGATTTTGAGGTGCCCGGCTTATGTCAAAAGATTAGTTATAGATAAACTTGGACCTAGGTCTAATAAGTGTACATTTATAAGATACCTAAAAGAGATCAAAGAATACTATTTCCACCATGCTGACGAACAAAAGGTGTTCGTCAGTCTTAAGGCAACCTTTTTGAAAAAAAGGTTCCTTGGTGAAGAAACTATTGTCTTTAAGGTTGAACTTGATGTGAGCTTAGAAGTGGCACTCTCAAGTCTTGAAAATATGAGAAGATAGGTCATAGAAAGATGGGAGCGACTCAGAAGAAGAATCGTCTCAATAGTAAAGTTTAGAAACCGGGTCGGCTCACTCTGAGACTGCTCTAGCTCAGTTGGGAATTGGGTCGGCATAGTCCAGGAATGGGTCAGTTAGGTCTCAAAGAAAAATTTAGATAGAGAGCAATATTTTTGGACTATTAACATGGTACACAACTGGGGTGGCTCAATCTGGGACTGAGCCAACCCAGTCACAGATTAGCCGGCTCAGTCTGAAACTGGGCCGGCTCAGTTCTCGTAGGTTATTATTTTATGTAAATTGGTTGTTTGGGTTAGGAGAGTTTTTCTATGAGCTTGGACTTGATCCTTTGTAAAGTACATATACTAAAAATAGGTCAAGATTGTAAGAGTGCTGAAATATACTGAATAAATGCTTTTTTCTCCTAAAAATCTCTTCTTCTCTATTTCTTGATTTATTTGATCATGCTTTCATAGAGATCTCTGAGAAGTACTTTCTTATTACTTGGCTAATCACTAACGGCCACATCGATCCATGTGGAAAGAGCGCATATTCCCAACATTTGATATTAGAGCGGTATTACATGGAAGGAAGAAAGACACCTAAGGTTACTACATCCAGGATCTGTTGCACCAAGTTTTATCCTAAAAACCTCTAGTTTACTTCATGGTTGTCTCTAGATTGAGGTGGAGATTGTTTACATGGAGAAACAGTGATACAAAAGTTTGGAAAGAGGATCTTGTGCTAGTTAGATTGACGGTAAGAAAAACTTTACCCTATAGTAGCAAAGAGTAAAGGACTTACTGGTTTAGCAGAGGATCTACAAGGTGTTGACAAAAGAAAGGTCGGAAAAGATCAGTGCTCTGAAGATTGGAAAGTGTTGGAAGAAATTACTTTTATCACAATCTAGATGTGCTTGGCCGATCAAGTTTTGCCTAAGATTTGCATAGAGACCACGACAAAGGGGCTCTGGGAGAGATTGGAGAACACAAACATGGGGAAGAACATGACGAATAAGCTATGGTTGAAGAAACAACTATATAGTCTGAGGATGCCCAAAGGCGGAGATCTTGTTGCATATATCCAAAGGTTCAATCAGGTGTGTTCTAAGGTGATGAGTTTGGATGTGAAGATCAACGAGGAGAATCGGGCATTGCTGCTATTATGTTCTCTCTCAGGTTTGTATGATTGTCTCATAACAACTCTAGTTTATGGGAAGAAGATCCTAAACTATGAAGAGATTGTTAGTGTGCTCAGATCAAATGAGCAAAGGAAGAAGATCTATAAGGAAGACCATAAGTCTGAGATCTTGGCTGTGAACGAAAGACAGGGAATATCAAACAAGAAGATAAGAGGAAAATCTAAGGGTAGGTCAAAGTCTCGCGATCAGAGGAAGATGACATTGAAATGTTATAAATATCATTAGCCTGGACACCTAAGGAGAGATTGTCCCCTTTTGAGATCAGAAATAGGGAAGGCCAGCAAGGAAGATGATATAGCTTCTGTGAGCAGTAGAGAAGACCTACTAGTTATATCAGATGGATCCACGGAGTATGATACTATGTGGATATTTGATTTAGTATGCTCGCACCACTATACTTCTCATCGAGAGTGGTTTGCTATCTACCAGAAGGCCGATGGTGGAAGTGTCATCCTTGGAGATGATCACCCATGCAAAGTAGTTGGAATTGGCTCTATTAGGGTGAAGATGTATGATGAGATCATTCGTACATTATCAAATGTAAGACATGTACCAGAGTTGAAAAAAAATTGATTTTTTGGGGCTACTTGGAGGAGCAGGGTTATGCTTTTAGTAGCCAGGTTGGGAGTGGATGTCTGAAAATTTCTAAGGGAGCTTTGGTGGTGATGAGAGGTAGAAGATTGAGCAACAATCTTTATAGAATGGAAGGCTCAGTGGTAAATGATAGTGCGGAGGTGCTAGCAGCGGCACCGAAAGAGTAGATTTTATATCGACTGTGGCACTATTGTATGGGTCATATGAGTGACCGTGGGCTCATAGAACTAAGCAGAAGAGGTATGATCCCAGCCCTGAAGAAGGAGGGCATAGATCTTTGTGAGTTGTGTATCTTTGGCAAATAGCATAGGATGAAGTTTGCCAAAAGTACCAAGTGCAGCAAGGGAGTGCTGGATTTAGTGCACCTGGATGTGGGGGACCAGCTCCTGTATCAGCTAGAGGTGAGGCAAAATACTTTGTTACTTTCATTGATGATTTCTCAAGAAAGGTATGAGTTTATTTGATCAGAGAAAAATTAGAGGTATTTGCCCGGTTCAGAGCCTGGAGAGCTAAAGTAGAGAAGGAATCAGGAAGATAGATAAAGTATTTGAGGTCGGACAATGGAGGGGAGTATACTAGTCTAAAATTCAAGAGGTACTGTGAGGAAAATTGCATCAAACGCTATTACATACTGAGGATGACTCCCCAGCAAAATGGTATCATAGAGAGGATAAACCGGATACTGACCAAGAAGGTATGGAGTTTGAGGCTGCAGACATCACTCCCAAAGTTCTTTTGGGGTGATGCTCTAACTTTTTCTTATTTTCTTGTGAACAGGTACCCTCATTATAAGCTGAATAGAGGCATTCCAGAGAAGGTCTGGAGTGGAAAGAAGGTGGAGCTTGGCCATTTGAAAGTCTTCGGTTGCATAGCTTATGCACATGTGGAGGCAACTAAGAGGAGTAAATTAGATCTAAAATCTCAAAAGATGACATTCATAAGATATCCACAAGGAGTCAAGGGATACCTACTATAGGACTCTCAGGCACCAAAGTTAGTGATCAGTAGGAACATTATCTTTGATGAGAAGAGCATCTTGAGGAGGTCTTGGATAGATGAAACTAAAAAAATAAAGATGAACAGCGATGGCCAGTCAGAGAATGATGGTATGTAGGTTACATCCACTTACAGGAGTATTCTTGTTATGGTGGAGCTGGGCAGAAAAGTATTATCTCAGATTGAAAATCAGCATGGAGGGTCGGCAGTTCAGACAGATGTGCATGAGCAGCCACAAACATCAGGCAGAGATGTGCCAGTGGAAGTGACGTTGCACAACCCCGAACGTACTATTAGGAGACCAGTCAGATATGGCATTGATGAGGTTATATTCTATGCACTCATCACTGCTAATGGAGATCCAGAGAATTATGTAGAGGCCATGAAGAGTAAAGATCATGATTCATGGATGTCGGCCATGATAGAGAAAATAGAATCACTTGAGAAGAATCAGACATGGCAGTTGGTGGATCTTTCAGAGGGTGCTCGATCAATTGGCTCAAAGTGGGTGTTCACAAAGAAAGAAGCACCTTCAAAATAAGGTGGAATCATATTCAAAGCAATGCTGCTAGCAAAGAGATACTCATAAAGGAAAGGGATTTACTACATAGAAATTTTCTCTCTTGTGGTGCATCATACATCTATTCGAGTATTGCTGTCACTGATGTTATAGCATAACATGAAATTAGAATAGATGGATGTGAAGATGGCCTTCCTTCATAAAACTTTGGAGGAAAGAATCTACATGAAGCAGCCAGATGGTTTCATGGAGATGGGATAGGAAGAAAAGGTGTGTTTACTCAAAAAGTCTTTATATGGTTTGAAACAATCTCCTCGTCAGTGATATCAAAGGTTTGATAGCTTTGTCTTGAGCCTAGGTTTCAGCAGATGTGAACATGATTGTTGTGTCTATGTCAAGAATGTAGATGAGGAGGATGCCCTGTACCTATTATTATATGTAGATAATATGCCCATAGCCAGTAGAAATATGGATGCTGTAAAAATGTTGAAAAGGGCATTATCATCTGAATTTGTGATGAAAGATTTGGATCTAGCTGAGAAAATTCTTGGAATAAAAATTTGTAGAGATAGGTGCAAAGGAGTGCTCCATTTGTGATAAAAAAATATGTCCAGAAGATTCTGAAGAGGTTTGGGATGGAGAAGGCCAAATTTGTAGAGACGCCATTGTCGAGCCATATGTCTCTCTCCAAGTTATAGTGCCCCTAGTCAAAAGAGGAGAGAGAGTATATGAAACAAGTCTCTTATGCAAATGCTGTAGATAGTGTGATGTACACTATGGTGTACTATAGATCAGATATAGCACCTGTTGTGAGCACGGTTAGTAGATACATGGCTAACCCTAGAAAGGAACACTGAAAAGCATTAAAATGGATATTGATGTTAGATATATGTGCCCTAGAAGCTAGAATTGGCTGACACTTGCAATACACTTCTAGGGGCAAAATTGTAATTTTGACTAAAATCAATAAATGGGTTATTTTCTATCACATACGTGTATTTAGTGTCTGTGATACATCCTTTGAGTTAATGGTAATGATAATTCATATTTTCAAGAGTTAAAAATTTAAAACAAGAATAATCATTATTAACTCATAAATTGCTCCTGACCATAGGATCATCACGAGGATGGTGATTGATTCGGAAGGTTGGTGTATAATTGCTTCTCTTTAGTAGATGAGTCTTCAGTCTACGCTGTGGAGACACCAGAGCGAGAGTACAGATACTCGTTAGAGAACGAGGGCACTGAGCGTGACCACCTCGAGTAGTCATTAGGGAGTCTACCTTCTCGTCAATGACTGACTCGATGCTGCAGTAGTGTGTCTGGTTCTTTGACCTGAGATGCATCGGCAGTTCACCTTGAGGGTGTTATAGTTTGACTACACCATTACTCGGTCTCCTAGCCATATGGAACCCTGAGGTGTATGTTGGCTATGACATGTTCATTGTAGGAACTGGATTGCATCAAGATGGAATCTATCTACCTCGGTGGTAGAGGAGTAGCCCTATGATGATCATGAGAATCAAGTCCAGAAATCCATGGCCATGGTAGAGTGAAATAATAGAAAGAGTTTCTATTTAGATTTTCACATTGGACTCGAATCGAATGATTACATCATATGACAGAGACTAGGGTTTGACGAGTTCACCTTAACCCTAATCTGATCGGGGCTCAAGATAGAAGAACTGAATCACACAGGTAGCTGCACCAAGAGGTTCGCATTCAGCTCTGATGGGTTGCCACCATATACTGCTAGGTGTCACTGGTGGATTTTGGGAGCAATTAGAATGATTTAGATGATCGATCATTCTAGCTGTTCGAATCAGAAGAGTTCTGATCCATCGAAAGGAGTTTCGATGATGTCGATGATAGAGATCATGACATATCCCATTACCATACAGAACTGAACCTAACTGGGTCACACAAACAAGGGTTTGAATCTGGTGATCATCAATTGAACTGATCTAGTTCAATTGATCTGAATGAGATTCAATTAGGTTCAAGGAAATCGTGCTAGCACTCGATTGAACCTAACGTTCTTCTTTTGCTATCATAAATAAGTTGTCCTGTCTGAGCCAAAGGAGTTTGTGCTCAAATCAGAGGCCTTCATATGGTCTGACAGGAGGTTGTCCAAGTCAGAAAAGGTTGTCTTATTTGTAAGACATTACCTGCCATTTTTGGTCACCTGCCATTTCTTGTTCTTTGACTTTGGTCAAAAGTCTACCTTTGACTGGTCAAACGTTGACCATTGACACTTTGACTTTTGACCACATGTCATGCACCTATTGGAGAGCTGGTGGGGGCCTGTCCCCCTGCCAGAACCTGGCAAGGAGAAGGGCGCACGCCACCCTAGGCGTGTGCCCAAGTTGGAGGCGCCTAGGAGTCCTTGTTGGACAAGGACTCCATCTCCTTTTTGGATTCCAATTAGAGTTCTTCTAAGAACCAACTTTGACTGGTCTTAGGCACCCTCTAAGGAGGAATCCAGGGGTCTCTATTCCCACCAATCAGATTTAGATCTGATTTCACAAAGGGTTGTGATTGGTTGGGAGGAAGAGGAGTTGGATCACAGCTAGTCTATAAATAAGACCCTGCGCCCAACTCAGATTCTAAGCAATTCAATTGAGAAACCCCACGCCCCAAGGCTGCCTCTCCCCTCCTTCTCCATGCCATAGTCTCTTCTCCCCTTGCTCTCCACGTCCAAAAGGAGTTTTGGACCTTGGTTGGTGCGATTCAGATCAAAGAAAGGCGATCAAAAGCTAAGAAGGCTGCGCTGCTGCAAAGGACGACTGCTCATCTTCAAAAGAGTTTTGAAGATCCTCCAGATCAGATCCAGATCTGAATTTTTGGAGGTGTGATAGAGAAGAAGAGGATCTCCAGATCCAACCCGAGTGGATACCGGTAGAGGCCAGGCGCTTGCGTGGCTAAGATCCAGAACCTTCCGCTGCAAACAGGATCATCAACAGGGTAATAGGATTACCCAGATCAGGTAAATTAAATTTGATTTAATTTATCTTTTTAATTTTATTTTATTAAAATAATAAGAATCAGATCTAAAACATATCAAGATCTGATTGGGATCAAGAGAAAAATTTTTGAAATATATCTCTTGATCTGATCAGATCTGAACGAACCTGGACCGGGAAATCAGGATTTCCCTTCAACTGGTATCAGAGCCATGGTTCTAAATTGTTTAGATCTGATTTTAAATTTATTTTAATTAGAAAATAATTGATTTTAGATGTCACATGAGATGTGATCAGATCTGAAATCAGAAAAAATTAAAATTAAATAATTTGGATCTAAGATTAGAAGATATGCATGACTAGTTCTAGAATAGAATAGTTCTATAGAATAGTTCTTGCATATTTTTGATTTAATCTGATTAAATCATATTTTAGATCTTTTTATTTACTATTTTTTGATATTATAAGTGTTATAATAACATCTAAAAAATAGCAAATAAAAATTATTTAATTTTTGAATATCATATGAGATATGATTGATGCATGTCTAGACTAGTTGTAGAATAGTTCTACATAATTGTCTAGATTAGAATTTATTTTGATTAGATCAATTTAAATCTAATTTTTTAGATTATTATGAGATAATTTAGATCTGAAAACATGCATGATTTGATACATGAGATGTATGCAAAATATGCCATGATTAGATCTACTTTATATATGAGATATATGATATAGATCTGATATTGTTTTGTAGTATTGAATGTTCCTGATTAAGGCGTTCCTCTTGGCCGTCCGGTCATAAGAACGAAGAAGGGTTTAAAGGCCCTCTCTTCCCATTCGATGGGGTGTTCTTATGATGTGTAGGGGTGCTGCGTGTTCGTCCTTAATCAGAAACCCAAAACTTACTTTCTGCAAAACCCTAGATCCTGAAACCCTAGGATTTATTGTGCATATTTTGTTTATGAACCCTACTTAATTAAGAATTAAGTTTATGGAATATTAATTAGGTCTAAAATTGAGAATTTCAGATCTAAGACATATTCATAATACTGGGTTCGGGCTTGGGTAGCTCAATTAGGTCTAAGCGGTTGATCAAACCGAATCAAGAGTTGGTTAGATGGGATCAACAATGCTTAAATTGACCAGCCTAATAGGATTAAGTCTGGGTCAAGATCGAGTCACGATCAAGCAAGACCTAATTAGGCTCAGAGGTTAGAGTCTGGATTGTAGGCTAACCCAATTGGTTCTGACTCAACAATTTGGTGTCTAAGGTAAGTTTGGCACAGACGACCGACTGGTTTTTAATTGGAAGCTACTCGACCTGAATGCGTTCTTGTACGAGTTAATGGCATATTCCTTCCACCGGTCTCACTTACCTGGCCATATCTGTTGACACAGTTCTGATCTGAGGTGGTCAATAATCCGAGCTAACCCATGCCACTAGGTTAGTCATAATTGTTATGACTAAGCCAAGTCTAGTTTAATGAGACCTGAATCAATTCTCCCTAAGAAAAGATTAAGTCTGAGGTCTTCCACCATTGTAGATGTGCGGGCCCTTCCCGGGGTTGATTGTTCTCGGCTGGATACAGTGGCTCAGTTGCACCGGGAAGATGCAACCATGTCTATTAGGCATTGGATGCTATGGGCTGGAGGATGAGTTGGGCTCAATATTTCGGATACGGTGAGAGACTCAATTAGGAACCCAGTCTATGCAAATGGTGGGTCTGACTTAACTAAGGAGTGGATCAATATTTCCGGATACGGTGAGATTCATGAATTAGAGACCAAGTTTGGGTGCACCATGATTAGAGAATCATTGAACAAGAGTTGTTCACTCATTGGCTAACCCATCACCAATAACTGTTAGGTGAGGTGATGAGTCAGTTGGTGAGACCGCACCACCCACTAGAAATCATTAATCGTGGAGATTTTCGCATCTCTACAGAGGGAGTGTAGGGATCCGAGAAAATAGTGGGAGCTAATTTGTTTAAAAATAAAATCCCTAAACAAATTGGTCAAGTCAAAATTACAGTATCTAACTAGAATCTTTGACTCTCTACAGGAATATGTCTGCGTCCAACCCATTGGCACGTATCCTGGACACACATAGACTGACTGGACCCAATTATAAAGATTGGCTCAGGAACTACAAAATTATTTTGGGTTCCGAGAAGTTAACCCATGTTTTGGACCAGGACCCTCCCACATTACCAGCCCGTCCATCTGTTGAACAGAGAGCGTCTCTGGAAAAATGGATTGACGAAGATAATAAGGCCAGATATTACATGTTGGGCTCGATGTCTGATGAGCTCCAGCGCCAACATGAGGATATCGGGACTGCTCGCCAAATGTTGGCTCACCTGCAGGAGATGTTTGGTGAACAGAGTCGCGCAGCCAAATATCAAGTCACAAAATGACTTTTTAAGGCTAAGATGCGTGATGGGCAGTCAGTCCAAGATCACTGTCTGACAATGATCAAGGACATGGAAGAGCTTGAGAAGCTCGGTGTGAAGTTGGACTTGGACCTGCAGAACGATATCATTCTGCAATCCTTGACTGATGCATATGGGCAATTCATCATGAATTACCACATGCATAAACTTCAGAATTCCTTGGCCGAGTTAATGAATATGCTGGTTACCGCTGAGCTTTCTATGAAAGGTTCTAAAGGCTCAGTTCTTGCTATGGAACGGACTTCTTCCAAAAGAAAGTCTTATGGAAAGAAAAAGAAGTCTGTGAAAAAGCAAAAGGTGGAAGGATCAAAGAAGAAGAAGGCAGAATCGAAGAAAAAGGCCGATGGCAAAGGAAAGTGTTTCCATTGCAACAGCGACGGCCATTGGAAGCGGAACTGCCCTACTTACCTGGCCACCCTGAAGAACAAGAAGGAAGGTCCTTCTGGAGGTATGCTCGTTATTGAGTCTAACCTTACGGTTTCTTCTGCATCCAGTTGGGTGCTTGACTCTGGTTCTAGTGCTCATCTGTGCACTTCTATGCAGGGTCTTGAGGATAGCAGGAGGCTGAGGGATGGAGACATGATCCTACGCATTGGTAATGGAGCAAGAGTTGCTGCAGTAGCCGTGGGAACATACCCTCTGCGATTACCATTCGGTTTAGACTTAGTTTTGCAAGACTGTTATTTTGTGCCTGCAGCCAGCAGGAATTTGATTTCTGTTTCATGCTTAGCACAAGAAGGTTATGTGATCACCTTCTTTAAGGACCATTGTAACATTCTTTATGAAAGAAATAAAATTGCAAATGGTTTCCTTATTAATGGTCTTTATCAGCTACATATTGATGTACCTGTTCTAACTATCGAGCAAAACGTGAATGCCAAACGACCTAGGGATAGTCCAAACGACAGATATCTATGGCACCTGAGATTAGGTCATATAGCAGAAGATAGGATCAACAAATTGGAGAAAAATGGGCTATTGAGTCCATTGACTTCCGAGTCATATCCAACTTGTGAATCCTGTCTTCAAGGCAAAATGACTAAACTCCCTTTTGTTGGACATGGGGAGAGGGCCACAGATCTCCTTGCCCTAGTACATACTGATGTGTGCGGCCCATTTGATGTGCCGGCTAGAGGCAATTTTGTCTACTTCATTACCTTTACCGATGATCTGTCTAGGTATGGGTATGTGTATCTTATGAGACACAAGTCTGAAGCCTTTGAAAAGTTCAAAGAATTCAGACATGAAGTAGAAAAACAAACAGGAAAACCCATTAAGGTTCTTCGATCAGATCGAGGAGGTGAATACCTTAGCAGGGAATTCCTAGACTATCTCAAGGATAATGGCATAGTCTCTCAATGGACTCCACCAGGAACACCTCAACTCAACGGGGTTTCAGAATGGAGAAATCGGACTCTATTAGATATGGTTCGATCCATGATGAGCTTCACAGACCTCCCTGATTTTCTTTGGGGACACTCATTGTTAACTTCAATCTATCTACTGAATAGGGTTCCCTCTAAAACCGTTCCTACCACACCGTATGAGATATGGCACGGTAAGAAACCAAGTCTGAGTCATCTCAGAATTTGGGGTTGTCCGGCTCATGTCAAAAGACAACAAGCGGACAAGTTAGAGTTTAGGTCCTTCAGAGCTCGATTCATAGGATATCCTAAAGAGTCATTAGGATACTATTTCTACATTCCAGAAGACCACAATGTGATTGTGAGTCGACATGCCATCTTTCTTGAAAAATAGTTTATTCAAGATAGCGGCATTGGAAAACAGATCAAGCTTGATGAGAAAGTCTCACAAGCAGAACGAGCTAAGGACCAAGTGGAACCAAATCAGGTTGAGCCAATAAGAACACTACCTCCTCCACCTCGTAGATCGGAAAGAGTTTCCCGTCCCCCTGAAAGATACTTAGGTATTATTTCAGAGGATGTAGAGGAAATGTTCCTCGTAGGTAATGGTGCTCATGGTGATGATCCCAAAACCTACAACGAGGCGATATCAGATATCGACTCCGAGAAATGGCTAGAGGCAATGCAGTCAGAAATTGACTCGATGCACTCAAACCAAGTCTGGACCTTGGTAGATCCACCAGAAGGTATAGTACCTATTGGATGTAAATGGATCTTCAAGAGAAAGATTGGTGCAGATGGGAATGTGGAGACATTCAAGGCTAGATTGGTGGCAAAAGGTTATAGTCAACGCGAAGGCATAGACTATCAGGATACCTTTTCCCCAGTAGCTATGCTAAAATCCATCCGCACATTGCTTGCTGTTGCAGCCTATTTCGATTATGAAATATGGCAAATGGACGTGAAAACGGCATTCCTAAATGGATATCTTGAGGAAGATATCTATATGGAACAGCCGCTAGGTTTCACATCCAGTGATACTGATCACAAGGTTTGCAAGCTGCAAAGGTCCATATATGGACTTAAGCAAGCATCTCGGAGCTGGAACACTCGTTTCAATGATGTGATCAAAAAGTTTGGTTTCATCAAAAATGAAGAGGAACCATGTGTTTTCAAAAGGGTCAGTGGGAGCGCTGTTGTCTTCCTCGTATTGTACGTGGATGACATCCTCCTTATTGGGAATGATATTCCCATGTTGACATCAGTCAAGATGTGGTTGTCCAAGGAATTCTCCATGAAAGACCTAGGTGAAGCATCCTTTATTCTAGGAATTAAGGTCTATAGGGATAGACCGAATAGGATGCTAGGACTTTCACAGAAGATGTACATAGAGAAAGTACTAAAGAGGTTTAGTATGGAAAACTCTAAGAGGGGATTAATACCCTTCAGACATGGTATTCATCTTTCCAAGAAGATGTGCCCCAGCACACCTGAGGAAATAGAACGCATGAGCAAGATCCCTTATGCTTCTGCAATAGGGAGCCTCATGTATGCCATGCTATGTACACGACCTGATATAGCCCATGCTGTGAGTGTCACAAGCAGATATCAGTCAAATCCAGGTGAAGAACACTGGACTTCTGTGAAATGTATCCTTAAGTACTTGAGAAGAACTAAGGATATGATGCTGGTCTTTGGTAACGGAGAACTCCTGGTCCAGGGATACACAGACTCGGACTTCATGTCCGATATAGATGATCGAAAGTCGACATCTGGGAGTCTGTTTGTGTGCAATGGTGGAGCTATCAGCTGGAAGAGTTCCAAGCAAACGGTGATAGCAGATTCCACCATGGAAGCAGAATATATCGCTGCATCAGAAGCTGCGAAGGAAGCATTCTGGTACAAGAAGTTTGCTGCAGAAATCGGAGTAATGCCATCAGATGCCATTCCTCTATACTGCGACAACAATGGCGCCATAGCCCTTGCTAAGGAGCCGAGGTCTCACCAGAAATCCAAGCATATTGAGCGGCGATACCACCTCATCCGCGATTACCTCGAGAAGGGTTACGTCGAGGTCAAGAGAGTCAACTCCGCAGATAATGTGGCAGACCCACTTACAAAGCCGTTGGGCCAGCAGAAGATCGAAGCCCACCTTGAGAAGATGGGACTTAGACTTGTAGCCAATTGGCTTTAGGACAAGTGGGAGATTGTTAGATATATGTGCCCTAGAAGCCAGAATTGGCTGACACTTGTAATACACTTCTAGGGGCAAAATTATAATTTTGACTAAAATCAATAAATGGGTTATTTTCTATCACATATGTGTATTTAGTGTCTGTGATACATCCTTTGAGTTAATGGTAATGATAATTCATATTTTCAAGAGTTGAAAATTTAAGACATGAATAATCATTATTAACTCATAAATTGCTCCTGACCATAGGATCATCACGAGGATGGTGATTGATCCGGAAGGTTGGTGTACAATCGCTTCTCTTTAGTAGATGAGTCTTGAGTCTACGGTGTGGAGACACCGGAGCGAGAGTACAGGTACTCGTTAGAGAACGAGGGCACTGAGCGTGACCACCTCGAGTAGTCATTAGGGAGTCTACCTTCTCGTCAATGACTGACTCGATGCTGCAGTAGTGTGTCTGGTTCTTTGACCTGAGATGCATCGGCAGTTCACCTTGAGGGTGTTATAGTTTGACTACACCATTACTCGGTCTCCTAGCCATATGGAACCCTGAGGTGTATGTTGGCTATGACATGTTCATTGTAGGAACTGGATTGCATCAAGATGGAATCTATCTACCTCGGTGGTAGAGGAGTAGCCCTATGATGATCATGAGAATCAAGTCCAGAAATCCATGGCCATGGTAGAGTGAAATAATAGAAAGAGTTTCTATTTAGATTTTCACATTGGACTCGAATCGAATGATTACATCATATGACAGAGACTAGGGTTTGACGAGTTCACCTTAACCCTAATCTGATCGGGGCTCAAGATAGAAGAACTGAATCACACAGGTAGCTGCACCAAGAGGTTCGCATTCAGCTCTGATGGGTTGCCACCATATACTGCTAGGTGTCACTGGTGGATTTTGGGAGCAATTAGAATGATTTAGATGATCGATCATTCTAGCTGTTCGAATCAGAAGAGTTCTGATCCATCGAAAGGAGTTTCGATGATGTCGATGATAGAGATCATGACACTATCTGCAATCCTTGCTGATGGATATGGGGCAGTTCAATCATGAATTACCACATGCATAAACTTCAGAATTCCTTGGCCGAGTTATGAATATGCTGGTTACACGCTGAGCTTTCTATGAAAGGTTCTAAAGGCTCAGTTCTTGCTATGGAACGGACTTTCTTCCAAAAAAAAAAGTCTATTGGAAAAGAAAAAAAAGTCTGTGTGAAAAAGCAAAAGATGGAAGGATCAAAGAAGAAGAAGGTAGAATCGAAGAAAAAGACCGATTGGCAAAGGAAAGTATTTCCATTGCAACAGCGACGGCCGTTGAAGCGAAACTGCCCTACTTACCTGGCCACCCTGAAGACAAGAAGGATGGTCCTTCTGGAGGTTATGCTCGTTATTGAGTCTAACCTTATGGTTTCTTCTGCATCTAGTTGGTGCTTGACTCTGGTTCTAGTGCTCATCTGTGCACTTCTATGCAGGGTCTTGAGGATAGCAGGGAGGCTGAGGATGGAATATGATCTAAACGCATTGGTAATGGAGCAAGAGTTGCTGCAGTAGCCGTGGGAACATACCCTCTGCGATTACCATTCGGTTTAGACTTAGTTTTGCAAGACTATTTTTTGTGCCTGCCGCCAGCAGGAATTTGATTTCTATTTCATGCTTAGCACAAGAAGGTTATGTGATCACCTTCTTTAAGGACCATTGTACCATTCTTTATGAAAGAAATAAAATTGCAAATGATTTCCTTATTAATGGTCTTTATCAGCTACATATTGATGTACCTGTTCTAACTATCGAGCAAAACGTGAATGCCAAATGACCTAGGGATAGTCCAAATGACAGATATCTATGGCACTTGAGATTAGGTCATATAACAGAAGATAGGATCAACAAATTGGAGAAAAATGGACTATTGAGTCCATTGACTTCCGAGTCATATCCAACTTATGAATCCTGTCTTTAAGGCAAAATGACTAAACTCCTTTTTATTGGACATGGGGAGAGGGCCCACAGATCTCCTTGCCCTAGTACATACAGATGTGTGCGGCCCATTTGATGTGCCGGCTAGAGGCAATTTTTTCTACTTTCTTATCTTTACCGATGATCTGCCTAGGTTATTGGGTATGTGTATCTTATGAGACACAAGTCTGAAGCCTTTGAAAAGTTCAAAGAATTCAGACATGAAGTAGAAAAACAAACAGGAAAACCCATTAAGGTTCTTCGATCAGATCGAGGAGGTGAATACCTTAGCCGGGAATTTCTAAACTATCTCAAGGATAATGGCATAGTCTCTCAATGGACTCCACCAAGAACACCTCAACTCAATGGGGTTTCAGAATGGAGAAATCGGACTCTATTAGATATAGTTCGATCCATGATGAGCTTCACAAACCTCCCTGATTTCCTTTGGGGACACTCATTGTTAACTTCAATCTATCTATTGAATAGGGTTCCCTCTAAAACCATTCCTACCATACCGTATGAGATATGGCACGGTAAGAAACCAAGTTTGAGTCATCTCAGAATTTGGGGTTGTCCGGCTCATGTCAAAAGACAACAAGCGGACAAGTTAGAGTTTAGGTCCTTTAGAGATCGATTCATAGGATATCCTAAAGAGTCATTAGGATACTATTTCTACATTCCAGAAGACCACAATGTGATTGTGAGTCAACATGCCATATTTCCAGAAAAATAGTTTATTCAAGATAGCGGCATTGAAAACGATCAAGCTTGATGAGAAAGTCTCACAAGCAGAACGAGCTAAGGACCAAGTGGAACCAAATCAGTTTGAGCCAATAAGAACACTACCTCCTCCACCTCGTAGATCGGAAAGATTTCCCGTCCCCCTGAAAGATACTTAGGTATTGTTTCAGAGGAATGTAAGAGGAAATGTTCCTCGTAGTAATGGTCGCTCATGGAGATGATCCCAAAACCTACAACGAGGCGATATCAGATATCGACTCCAAGAAATGGCTAGAGGCAATTGCAGTCAGAAATTGACTCGATGACACTCAACCAGAGTCTGGACCTTGGTAATCCACCAGAAGGAGATCTGAAACATATCAAGATCTGATTGAGATCAAGAGAAAAATTTTTGAAATATATCTCTTGATCTGAATCAGATCTGAACGAACCTGGACCGGGAAATCAGGATTTCCCTTCAACTGGTATCAGAGCCATGGTTCTAAATTGTTTAGATCTGATTTTAAATTTTATTTTAATTAGAAAATAAAGTGATTTCAGATGTCACATGAGATGTGATCAGATCTGAAATCAGAAAAAATTAAAATTAAATGATTTGGATCTAAGATTATGAAGATATGCATGACTAGTTCTAGAATAGAATAGTTCTATAGAATAGTTTTGCATGTCTTTTTGATTTAATCTGATTAAATCATATTTTAGATCTTTTTATTTACTATTTTTTGATATTATAAGTGTTATAATAACATCTGAAAAATAGCAAATAAAAATTATTTAATTTTTGAATATCATATGAGATATGATTGATGCATGTCTAGACTAGTTGTAGAATAGTTCTACATAATTGTCTAGATTAGAATTTATTTTGATTAGATCAATTTAAATCTAATTTTTTAGATTATTATGAGATAATTTAGATCTGAAAACATGCATGATTTGATACATGAGATGTATGCAAAATATGCCATGATTAGATCTACTTTATATATGAGATATATGATATAGATCTGATATTGTTTTGTAGTATTGAATGTTCCTGATTAAGGCGTTCCTCTTGGCCGTCCGGTCATAAGAACGAAGAAGGGTTTAAAGGCCCTCTCTTCCCATTCGATGGGGTGTTCTTATGATGTGTAGGGGTGCTGCGTGTTCGTCCTTAATCAGAAACCCAAAACTTACTTTCTGCAAAACCCTAGATCCTGAAACCCTAGGATTTATTGTGCATATTTTGTTTATGAACCCTAACTTAATTAAGAATTAAGTTTATGGAATATTAATTAGGTCTAAAATTGAGAATTTCAGATCTAAGACATATTCATAATACTGGGTTCGGGCTTGGGTAGCTCAATTAGGTCTAAGCGGTTGATCAAACCGAATCAAGAGTTGGTTAGATGGGATCAACAATGCTTAAATTGACCAGCCTAATAGGATTAAGTCTGGGTCAAGATCGAGTCACGATCAAGCAAGACCTAATTAGGCTCAGAGGTTAGAGTCTGGATTGTAGGCTAACCCAATTGGTTCTGACTCAACAATTTGGTGTCTAAGGTAAGTTTGGCACAGACGATCGACTGGTTTTTAATTGGAAGCTACTCGACCTGAATGCGTTCTTGTACGAGTTAATGGCATATTCCTTCCACCGGTCTCACTTACCTGGCCATATCTGTTGACACAGTTCTGATCTGAGGTGGTCAATAATCCGAGCTAACCCATGCCACTAGGTTAGTCATAATTGTTATGACTAAGCCAAGTCTAGTTTAATGAGACCTGAATCAATTCTCCCTAAGAAAAGATTAAGTCTGAGGTCTTCCACCATTGTAGATGTGCGGGCCCTTCCCGGGGTTGATTGTTCTCGGCTGGATACAGTGGCTCAGTTGCACCGGGAAGACGCAACCATGTCTATTAGGCATTGGATGCTATGGGCTGGAGGATGAGTTGGGCTCAATATTTTGGATACGGTGAGAGACTCAATTAGGAACCCAGTCTATGCAAATGGTGGGTCTGACTTAACTAAGGAGTGGATCAATATTCCGGATACGGTGAGATTCATGAATTAGAGACCAAGTTTGGGTGCACCATGATTAGAGAATCATTGAACAAGAGTTGTTCACTCATTGGCTAACCCATCACCAATAACTGTTAGGTGAGGTGATGAGTCAGTTGGTGAGACCGCACCACCCACTAGAAATCATTAATCGTGGAGATTTTCGCATCTCTACAGAGGGAGTGTAGGGATCCGAGAAAATAGTGGGAGCTAATTTGTTTAAAAATAAAATCCCTAAACAAATTGGTCAAGTCAAAATTACAGTATCTAACTAGAATCTTTGACTCTCTACAGGAAAATGTCTGCGTCCAACCCATTGGCACGTATCCTGGACACACATAGACTGACTGGACCCAATTATAAAGATTGGCTCAGGAACTACAAAATTATTTTGGGTTCAGAGAAGTTAACCCATGTTTTGGACCAGGACCCTCCCACCTTACCAGCCCGTCCATCCACTGTTGAACAGAGAGCGTCTCTGGAAAAATGGATTGACGAAGATAATAAGGCCAGATATTACATGTTGGGCTCGATGTCTGATGAGCTCCAGCGCCAACATGAAGATATCGGGACTGCTCGCCAAATGTTGGCTCACCTGCAGGAGATGTTTGGTGAACAGAGTCGCGCAGCCAAATATCAAGTCACGAAAATGACTTTTTAAGGCTAAGATGCGTGATGGGCAGTCAGTCCAAGATCACTGTCTGACAATGATCAAGGACATGGAAGAGCTTGAGAAGCTCGGTGTGAAGTTGGACTTGGACCTGCAGAACGATATTATTCTGCAATCCTTGACTGATGCATATGGGCAATTCATCATGAATTACCACATGCATAAACTTCAGAAATTCCTTGGCCGAGTTAATGAATATGCTGGTTACCGCTGAGCTTTCTATGAAAGGTTCTAAAGGCTCAGTTCTTGCTATGGAACGGACTTCTTCCAAAAGAAAGTCTTATGGAAAGAAAAAGAAGTCTGTGAAAAAGCAAAAGGTGGAAGGATCAAAGAAGAAGAAGGCAGAATCCGAAGAAAAAGGCCGATGGCAAAGGAAAGTGTTTCCATTGCAACAGCGACGGCCATTGGAAGCGGAACTGCCCTACTTACCTGGCCACCCTGAAGAACAAGAAGGAAGGTCCTTCTGGAGGTATGCTCGTTATTGAGTCTAACCTTACGGTTTCTTCTGCATCCAGTTGGGTGCTTGACTCTGGTTCTAGTGCTCATCTGTGCACTTCTATGCAGGGTCTTGAGGATAGCAGGAGGCTGAGGGATGGAGACATGATCCTACGCATTGGTAATGGAGCAAGAGTTGCTGCAGTAGCCGTGGGAACATACCCTCTGCGATTACCATTCGGTTTAGACTTAGTTTTGCAAAGACTGTTATTTTGTGCCTGCAGCCAGCAGGAATTTGATTTCTGTTTCATGCTTAGCACAAGAAGGTTATGTGATCACCTTCTTTAAGGACCATTGTAACATTCTTTATGAAAGAAATAAAATTGCAAATGGTTTCCTTATTAATGGTCTTTATCAGCTACATATTGATGTACCTGTTCTAACTATCGAGCAAAACGTGAATGCCAAACGACCTAGGGATAGTCCAAACGACAGATATCTATGGCACCTGAGATTAGGTCATATAGCAGAAGATAGGATCAACAAATTGGAGAAAAATGGGCTATTGAGTCCATTGACTTTCGAGTCATATCCAACTTGTGAATCCTTGTCTTCAAGGCAAAATGACTAAACTCCCTTTTGTTGGACATGGGGAGAGGGCCACAGATCTCCTTGCCCTAGTACATACTGATGTGTGCGGCCCATTTGATGTGCCGGCTAGAGGCAATTTTGTCTACTTCATTACCTTTACCGATGATCTGTCTAGGTATGGGTATGTGTATCTTATGAGACACAAGTCTGAAGCCTTTTGAAAAGTTCAAAGAATTCAGACATGAAGTAGAAAAACAAACTGGAAAACCCATTAAGGTTCTTCGATCAGATCGAGGAGGTGAATACCTTAGCCGGGAATTCCTAGACTATCTCAAGGATAAATGGCATAGTCTCTCAATGGACTCCACCAGGAACACCTCAACTCAACGGGGTTTCAGAATGGAGAAATCGGACTCTATTGGATATGGTTCGATCCATGATGAGCTTCACAGACCTCCCTGATTTTCTTTGGGGACACTCATTGTTAACTTCAATCTATCTACTGAATAGGGTTCCCTCTAAAACCGTTCCTACCACACCGTATGAGATATGGCACGGTAAGAAACCAAGTCTGAGTCATCTCAGAATTTGGGGTTGTCCGGCTCATGTCAAAAGACAACAAGCGGACAAGTTAGAGTTTAGGTCCTTTAGAGCTCGATTCATAGGATATCCTAAAGAGTCATTAGGATACTATTTCTACATTCCAGAAGACCACAATGTGATTGTGAGTCGACATGCCATATTTCTTGAAAAATAGTTTATTCAAGATAGCGGCATTGGAAAGCAGATCAAGCTTGATGAGAAAGTCTCACAAGCAGAACGAGCTAAGGACCAAGTGGAACCAAATCAGGTTGAGCCAATAAGAACACTACCTCCTCCACCTCGTAGATCGGAAAGAGTTTTCCCGTCCCCCTGAAAGATACTTAGGTATTATTTCAGAGGATGTAGAGGAAATGTTCCTCATAGGTAATGGTGCTCATGGTGATGATCCCAAAACCTACAACGAGGCGATATCAGATATCGACTCCGAGAAATGGCTAGAGGCAATGCAGTCAGAAATTGACTCGATGCACTCAAACCAAGTCTGGACCTTGGTAGATCCACCAGAAGGTATAGTACCTATTGGGTGTAAATGGATCTTCAAGAGAAAGATTGGTGCAGATGGGAATGTGGAGACATTCAAGGCTAGACTTGGTGGCAAAAGGTTATAGTCAACGCGAAGGCATTGACTATCAGGATACCTTTTCCCCAGTAGCTATGCTAAAATCCATCCGCACATTGCTTGCTGTTGCAGCCTATTTCGATTATGAAATATGGCAAATGGACGTGAAAACGGCATTCCTAAATGGATATCTTGAGGAAGATATCTATATGGAACAGCCGCTAGGTTTCACATCCAGTGATACTGATCACAAGGTTTGCAAGCTGCAAAGGTCCATATATGGACTTAAGCAAGCATCTCGGAGCTGGAACACTCGTTTCAATGATGTGATCAAAAAGTTTGGTTTCATCAAAAATGAAGAGGAACCATGTGTTTTCAAAAGGGTCAGTGGGAGCGCTGTTGTCTTCCTCGTATTGTACGTGGATGACATCCTCCTTATTGGGAATGATATTCCCATGTTGACATCAGTCAAGATGTGGTTGTCCAAGGAATTCTCCATGAAAGACCTAGGTGAAGCATCCTTTATTCTAGGAATTAAGGTCTATAGGGATAGACCGAATAGGATGCTAGGACTTTCACAGAAGATGTACATAGAGAAAGTACTAAAGAGGTTTAGTATGGAAAACTCTAAGAGGGGATTAATACCCTTCAGACATGGTATTCATCTTTCCAAGAAGATGTGCCCCAGCACACCTGAGGAAATAGAACGCATGAGCAAGATCCCTTATGCTTCTGCAATAGGGAGCCTCATGTATGCCATGCTATGTACACGACCTGATATAGCCCATGCTGTGAGTGTCACAAGCAGATATCAGTCAAATCCAGGTGAAGAACACTGGACTTCTGTGAAATGTATCCTTAAGTACTTGAGAAGAACTAAGGATATGATGTTGGTCTTTGGTAACGGAGAACTCCAAGTCCAGGGATACACAGACTCGGACTTCATGTCCGATATAGATGATCGAAAGTCGACATCTGGGAGTCTGTTTGTGTGCAATGGTGGAGCTGTCAGCTGGAAGAGTTCCAAGCAAACTGGTGATAGCAGATTCCACCATGGAAGCAGAATATATCGCTGCATCAGAAGGCTGCGAAGGAAGCATTCTGGTACAAGAAGTTTGCTGCAGAAATTGGAGTAATGCCATCAGATGCCATTCCTCTATACTGCGACAACAATGGCGCCATAGCCCTTGCTAAGGAGCCGAGGTCTCACCAGAAATCCAAGCACATTGAGCGGCGATACCACCTCATCCGCGATTACCTCGAGAAGGGTTACGTCGAGGTCAAGAGAGTCAACTCCGCAGATAATGTGGCAGACCCACTTACAAAGCCGTTGGGCCAGCAGAAGATCGAAGCCCACCTTGAGAAGATGGGACTTAGACTTGTAGCCAATTGGCTTTAGGACAAGTGGGAGATTGTTAGATATATGTGCCCTAGAAGCCAGAATTGGCTGACACTTGTAATACACTTCTAGGGGCAAAATTATAATTTTGACTATAATCAATAAATGGGTTATTTTCTATCACATATGTGTATTTAGTGTCTGTGATACATCCTTTGAGTTAATGGTAATGATAATTCATATTTTCAAGAGTTGAAAATTTAAGACATGAATAATCATTATTAACTCATAAATTGCTCCCGACCATAGGATCATCACGAGGATGGTGATTGATCCGGAAGGTTGGTGTACAATCGCTTCTCTTTAGTAGATGAGTCTTGAGTCTACGGTGTGGAGACACCGGAGCGAGAGTACAGGTACTCGTTAGAGAACGAGGGCACTGAGCGTGACCACCTCGAGTAGTCATTAGGGAAGTCTACCTTCTCGTCAATGACTGACTCGATGCTGCAGTAGTGTGTCTGGTTCTTTGACCTGAGATGCATCGGCAGTTCACCTTGAGGGTGTTATAGTTTGACTACACCATTACTCGGTCTCCTAGCCATATGGAACCCTGAGGTGTATGTTGGCTATAGACATGTTCATTGTAGGAACTGGATTGCATCAAGATGGAATCTATCTACCTCGGTGGTAGAGGAGTAGCCCTATGATGATCATGAGAATCAAGTCCAGAAATCCATGGCCATGGTAGAGTGAAATAATAGAAAGAGTTTCTATTTAGATTTTCACATTGGACTCGAATCGAATGATTACATCATATGACAGAGACTAGGGTTTGACGAGTTCACCTTAACCCTAATCTGATCGGGGCTCAAGATAGAAGAACTGAATCACACAGGTAGCTGCACCAAGAGGTTCGCATTCAGCTCTGATGGGTTGCCACCATATACTGCTAGGTGTCACTGGTGGATTTTGGGAGCAATTAGAATGATTTAGATGATCGATCATTCTAGCTGTTCGAATCAGAAGAGTTCTGATCCATCGAAAGGAGTTTCGATGATGTCGATGATAGAGATCATGACATATCCCATTACCATACAGAACTGAACCTAACTGGGTCACACAAACAAGGGTTTGAATCTGGTGATCATCAATTGAACTGATCTAGTTCAATTGATCTGAATGAGATTCAATTAGGTTCAAGGAAATCGTGCTAGCACTCGATTGAACCTAACGTTCTTCTTTTACTATCATAAATAAGTTGTCCTGACTGAGCCAAAGGAGTTTGTGCTCAATCAGAGGCCTTCATATGGTCTGACTGGAGGTTGTCCAAGTCAGAAAAGGTTGTCTTATTTGTAAGACATTACCTGCCATTTTTGGTCACCTGCCATTTCTTGTTCTTTGACTTTGGTCAAAAGTCTACCTTTGACTGGTCAAACGTTGACCATTGACACTTTGACTTTTGACCACATGTCATGCACCTATTGGAGAGCTGGTGGGGGCCTGTCCCCCTGCCAGAACCTGGCAAGGAGAAGGGCGCACGCCACCCTAGGCGTGAGCCCAAGTTGGAGGCGCCTAGGAGTCCTTGTTGGACAAGGACTCCATCCTCCTTTTTGGATTCCAATTAGAGTTCTACTAAGAATCCAACTTTGACTGGTCTTAGGCACCCTCTAAGGAGGAATCCAGGGGTCTCTATTCCAACCAATCAGATTTAGATCTGATTTCACAAAGGGTTGTGATTGGTTGGGAGGAAGAGGAGTTGGATCACAAGCTTAGGTCTATAAATAAGACCCTGCGCCCAACTCCTAGATTAAATGCAATTCAATTGAGAAACCCCACGCCCCAAGGCTGCCTCTCCCCTCCTTCTCCATGCCATAGTCTCTTCTCCCCTTGCTCTCCACGTCCAAAAGGAGTTTTGGACCTTGGTTGGTGCGATTCAGATCAAAGGAAAGGCGATCAAAAGCAAGAAGGCTGCGCTGCTGCAAAAGGACGACTGCAGATCTTCAAAAAGGTTTTGAAGATCCTCCAGATCAGATTTAGATCTGATTTTTGGAGGTGTGATAGAGAAGAAGAGGATCTCTAGATCCAACCTGAGTGGATACCGGTAGAGGCCAGGCGCTTGCGTTGCTAAGATCCAGAACCTTCCGCTGCAAACAGGATCATCAACAGGGTAATAGGATTACCCAGATCAGGTAAATTAAATTTGATTTAATTTATTTTTTTAATTTTATTTTTTTAAAATAATAAGAATCAGATCTAAAACATATCAAGATTTGATTGGAATCAAGAGAAAAAGTTTTGAAATATATCTCTTGATCTGATCAGATCTGAACGAACCTCGACCGAGAAATCAAGATTTCCCTTTAATTGAGATATCTGCATGGAACAAAAAATTATGGTTTGATGTTTGGTGGACAGCTGGAAGGATTTGGAGAACAATCTATGAAGATGTGTGAAGGTTCAGATCCTCTGGAAGGATTTGTTGATGCAAATTATGCTGGTGATCTTAATACAAGGAGGTCTACTATTAAATACCTCTTCTACGTATATGGTGGACCGGTGTCTTGGAGATCAATCCTTCAGCTAATCACAGCCTTGTCTACCACAGAGGCTGAGTACATTGGGATAACGGAGGCTACAAATGAAGTCCTTTGGCTTAGAAGGCTGATTGATGAGTTGAGGGTGGAGCAAATCAAGGTTACACTATTCAATGATAGTCAGAGTGCTCTGTTGTTGGCACAGAATTCAGTCTATCATGCACACACAAACCATATAGACGTGAGGTACCACAGGATCAGAGAGTTGGTGGAGGAAGGTGAAGTGGAACTGATGAAGGTCCATACCAAGAAGAATCAGTCTGATGCACTCACGAAGGTACTCCGCAGAGATAGCTTTCAAAGATGTGTGGCACGGATGGGTCTGTTGAGAAGAGATGAGTTCACAAGAACATGAAAGTACCAAGGTGGAGAATGTGAGCTTAGAAGTAGCACTCCTAAGTCTTAGAAATATGAGAAGATAGATCATAGGAAGATGAAAGTGAGTCGAAAGAAGAATCAGTCTCAATAGTAAAGTTCAGAAATTGGGCTGGCTCACTCTAAGACTGAGTCGGCTCAGTTGGGAACTGGGTCGGCTAGGTCTCAGAGAAAAATTCAGATAGAGAGCAGCATTTTTGGGCTATTGGCATGGTACACAACTAGATCGGCTCAGTCTGGGACTGAGCCAATCTAGTCGTAGGTTAGCCGACTCAGTCTGAAACTGGATCAGCTCAGTTTTTATGGATTATTATTTTATGTATGTGGGTTGTTTGGATTTGAAAAATTTTTCTATGAGCTTGGGCTTGATCTTTTGTAAAGTATATATATTGAAAATAGGTCAAGATTGTAAGAGTGCTGAAATATACTAAATAAAAGCTCTTTTCTTTTGAAAATCTCTTCTTCTCTTCTTCTCTATTCCTTTATTTATTTGATAGTGCTTCTGCAGAGATCTCTAAGAAGTACTTTCTTGTTGCTTAGCTAATCACCGATGGCCATGCCGATCCATGCGGGAAGAGTGCATATTCCCAATACTTGATGAAGTTCAATAGGTAGAATAATCGACATTTGTAGCTGAACCTGAGTTGAATTTGATTAGATCAGATCCGAAGCCTAGTGTACCTGCACCATTAAGGCGATCCAGTAGAGTACCGTATCATCCAAACAGATATTATGATTTCTTGATCCGAGATGATGATCCCATCGAACTCGATGAGAATGATGAGAATCCGATCACCTATATGGATGCTATATAGAGATCCGATTCTAAGAAATGGCTTGAGGCCATAAAATCCATAATGGAGTCCATAAAGGTCAACGATGTGTGGACATTTGTTGACCCACCTGAAAGGGTTAAATAAATTGGATGTAAGTGGGTCTTCAAAAGAAAAAAAAGCATAGATGAAAAGGTAGAGACCTATAAAGTCCATTTGGTTGCCAAGGGGTATCGTCAATGTTATTGTTTGACTATGACAAGATATTCTCCCATGTGGCAATGCTCAAATCCATTCGGATAATGCTTGCGATAGCTACCCATCTAGACTATGAGATCTGGCAGATGGATGTGAAGATAGCTTTTCTAAATGAAGAGCTGACTAAAGATCTGTATATGATACAACGTGAGGGGTTCACATCTATAGATAAGTCCAAGGTGTGCAAGCTTCAAAGATCCATTTATGGATTGAAGCAAGCATCTCAGAGGAATATGCATTTTGATAAGGTGATCAAAATGTATGGCTTCATTAAGAACGAAGAAAAGCTCTGCATTTACAAATGGGCAAATGGTCCAGTAGTGGTATTCCTTATCTTGTACGTGGATGGCATTTTTTTAATCAAGAATGACATCTCCGCACTGCAGGAAATAAGTTGGGTTGTCATCATAGTTCTCCATGAAGGACTTGGGTGAAGCATCCTACATCATAGGGATGAAGATCTATAGAGATAGATCTAAAAGAATGCTTGGATTATCCTATTCCACGTACATAGATACGATGCTGAAGAGGTTCAGCATAGAGAATTTCAGAAAGGGCTATCTTTCAATAGACCATAGAATTTCTCTCTCTAAAAAGAATTGCCTGACAACTTTTGAAGAAAGAGAGCATATGAGTAGACTCTCATATACTTCAGTAGTGGGATTTATCATGTATGCCATGATATGTACAAAACTATACATAGCATACTCACTAGGAGTAGTGAGTAGATACCAGTCTGACACTAGAGAAAACCACTGAAAAATGGTTAAAGCCATCCTTAAGTATTTGAGAAATACTAAGAACCAATGGTTGGTATATGGTGAGTCAGATCTAAAACTTGCAGGGTTTATAGACTCCAGCTTTTAATTTGACCATGATGACAATAGAAGCATATCGGGATATATTTTTACTCTAAATAATGGAGCCATCTACTGGAAGAGTTTCAAGCAGCATACTATGGAAGACTCTATTTGTGAAGCAGAGTACATCGCAGCATCAGATGCCATAAAGAAAGCTGTGTGGCTGAGAATGTTTATCACCGAGCTTGAAGTAGCACCCTTCCTAGATGGTTCGATCCTGCTCTACTATAGTAGCACTAGTGCCATAACTCAGGTGCAGGAATCAAAGGCATACCAGCAGATGAAGCACATTCTGCATCTCTTCTACCTAGTCTGGAAGATCGTGGATCAAGGTGACATTGATCTTTAGAAGATTGATGAAAAGGAGAACCTGGCCGACTCCTTCACTAAAGTCTTGATGATAAAGAAGTTTGACAACTACAAGTCAAAGATGGATATTAAATACTTTGTCGAGTGGCTTTAAGATAAGTGAAAGTTATTGAAAAATCTATCCCAAAGCCAATAATCATCCTATTAATAGTTGAGCTATATTATAATTATAATTAATTTATTAATTAATAAAATATATTTTTAGCATTTTCATCATAAGTTTTCATCTTCTAATGAACTCCATTGTTGTGATGAAGTCCTTAGGGCTATTTAGGTTCGATAAAGAGAGGATTTATCGATTAGTCTTTAAAATTGTTCATGATCAAATGATAGGCTGTTAATAAGTACGACAGCATCTATCGAGCATAGGTCACTGTATGCTATATAGATTGATTCTCCTCTTAACCAAGGAGTATGGAGATACTGGTATGGCATATAGGTGAGATATAGGGATACATCATCATTAAATGTGACCAACTCTAGAGCATTCTACTATCGAGAATGTCTCTGATGGGATATAGGTATAAGTATCTCTTAGACCTGAGATCACCTTAATGACTTACAAGCAACTCACTATACTTTGGTATCAGACTAATTGAATTTCTAATTCAATAATGGAAGTCTTTTGAGCATAGTCAAGTACTTACAAAGTCGATATGTGATCAAGATGGAATTGACCACTCCAAGAGTTGGAGAAGAATGTATCACTGTATTTCAATATAGCCAAATCTTGATCAGGATAATCCATGAGATGGATTTGATATTTTAAAATACAATGTGCATAGCCTGATCAGAGTTGATAGTTCAACTCTGAGGTGTCCTATAAGTATTTTGATCAAAAGGATGAATTATATGGAAACTATATCCATATGATTTCTAAGGATGTTGTTCTATACATTCGACCTATCCAACTGTCAAGTACCATTGCTAGATGGTTACTTTGATTAGAATAAAAATTTATTTCTATGCTACAAGCTTAGTTAGGACCTATGAGGTCATACATATTAGAGTTCATGATCTAATTGGATGGTTCATCAATGATTAAGAATCGTTCGAGGATTAAACGATCAATACGATTAGTATTTAATCTAGTGCAAGTGGTGCAGGAGGATCGATTAGAAATTAGATTATTAATTAACTTAATTTGATTAAGTCAAAGCACTAAAATTAATTTTAATTGAATATAATTTAATTAGATTTGGTTTGGGCTTGATTGGATCAAGTCCAATTGGTTTATTGGATAAGCCAAGGACAAGGAAGAACTAGTCCTAATTCAATTAGGACTTCGGTCAACCCAATTTTCTAATTTAATTAAAAAATTAAATTAGAATTAAATATAATTTAATTTAATTCTATTAAGTTTTAAATTAGTTTAGGATCTAATTTAATTGGGTTAAATTAATTCTGATTTGATTTGGTTTGAGAAATCATGTTTGACCAAGTCAAACATGGAATTCTAGTAAGACTAGGATCCATTCATCTTGCACCACCTATATCCCACGTCCCCCATGCCCACTCTCTCTATTTTGTGTGACAAAAATCCTCTCTCCCTGATGATCATTTATGCCCACTCTTCCCTTTTCTCTTTTATGGCAATTAGTTGTGGAACAAGTCAAAGGAGGAAGTTTAAATATGATTTGAATTTTTCTTTGGAAAGAGTTTTAGGGAACTAAAACTCCTCCCATGCATGCCCCCCACCTCTCCCTATTTTCTCTCTTTTTGTTCTATGAAAAAAGAGGTATTTTGTGTGACATTTGTCGGTGGTCCATGCTAAAAAGAAAGGAGGGGGCGCCTAAGTGTTGGGTGCACCAACTAGTTGCCTATTTTGGTCTTTCCTAGTCTAAGAGTTTGACCCAACAAGGACTCCTCTATATCTCTCTATATAAAATAAATTTTGGGTTGATTTTTTGGACATATTCTAGAACATTGAGAGAACTTTGGTGCATGTGAAAATTAGGGAGAAAGAGTATTGGGGCATAGGGATTTCATGGACACTATACTTGATGTCTAGGTGAGAGAACAAAGAAGAAGAAGAGGGTCTTCTTCTAGGATTGTCTTGTTCATCTCTTTTCCTCTTTTTTTTGAGATTATTTAAGAGTGTCTTAGGTCTATAATCTCTCCTCCTTCTTCTAATCTTTGGAAGAGTCCAGATCCAGAAGAAGAAAGCACCAGATTGACCGTCAAAGAAGGATCAGCATAGTACAAGTATACTGTGCTGATTTCCTACATCGAACTTCTGATCGTAGTTCGTAGGCTTATATGGATGACTCCTAGAGACCGAACACATATGCTGCTTGCAACATCATCCTCAACCTAGATCAGCAAGTTAGAATTGAAGGAACCAGATCTAGGGTTTCATGGGTAGATCTCAAAATTTTTTCAAGATCATACAGTGGAAGACTTAAATAAATTAAATATTTATTTAAATAAATATATAAATACCTAGATCTTAGATTTATTACATGATCAAGGCATGATATTAAATTAGAAATTAAAATCAAACAAAAAAGAAAAGGTTGATCAAATCAACCTAGATCTACACTACATTAAATGCAGGTATGAAGTTAATAGATCAGATCTATTACCTGAGCAAGTTAGACGTTCTAACTTATGGATCCGAGCTTAAGGATGAAGTCACAAACCGCACACATGTCCGGCCTCTAGGAGTCATCTACACGAGCCCACGAACATGATCAGAGATTCTGATGCAGGAAATTATCATAGTATGCTAGTACTGTGCTGATCACTCTTTGACAGTCGATTCGATGCTTTCTTCTTCAAAACATGGATACTTCAAAATACCAAAAGAAAACAAAGAATATTTGTGATGTTGAGACACCTCTCAAAAGTTCACAAAAAGGAAGGAAGAGATCTGGAACAAAAACCATAGAAGAAGACCCTCTTCTTCTTCTTTGTTCTTTTTCTAGACACCTTGATTTGTGCTTTCAATATCTCCACGACCCAGATGAATTTTTCTTTGATTTTTCTACACCAAAGAGACCACTTAAATATCTACAATTCAAATAAATTTTAACTAAAAATTTTTTTTAAATAAAGAGATATTCAGAGTCCAAGTTAGATCAAAAATCTAGACTACGAAGGACCAAATAAGAGAAGTTGTTGGGGCGCCCAACTCTTAGGCACCCCCACCTTTTTTTCTACCATGGACAAACAAAGGGGGGCACACAAAAAAGTCCTCTTTTATTATAAAAATAACATAAAATAAGGAAGGATGGGTTGGCACACTTATTGGAAGAGTTTTGGTTGACTAGGATTCTATCTAATAGAATCCTTAAGCAAAACTAATTCCCCTTTTGACTTGGTCTTCCAACAAACTTCTATATAAGAAAAAGAAAGAGAGAAGGGATGTGTGAGAAACCTTTGGGCGTGGAGATTATTCACATAAAAATATAAAGAGAAATGGATGGGGCGTGAGGATTAGGTGGCGTAAGGAATAGGGAGTCCTAGTCACACTAGGGCTCCTATTTTGACTTGGTCAAACAAGATCTTTTAACCAAATAAAAATAAGAGTAAACCAATACAATTAAATAAGACCCTAACACATTTAAGAACTTAATTAAATTAAATTAAATTAGTTTTAATTCTAATTTAATTTTTTAATCAAATTAAAAAATTGGGTTGATCCGAGTCCTAGTTAGACTAGGACTAGTTCTTCCTTGCACTTGGCTTATCCAATAAGCCAATTGGACTTGATCCAATCAACCCCAAATCAAATCTAATTAAACCATATTTAATTAAAATTAATCTCAGCCTACTGGCTTAATCAAATTAAGCTAATTAGCAATCGAATTACTAATCGATTCTCCTACAACACTTGCACTAGGTTAAACATCAACAGTATTGATCGTTTAACCTTAAAACGATTCTAAATCGCTGATCAACCATCCGATCGGAATGTAAACTCTAATGTGTGTGACCTCATAGATCTGAGTCTAAGCTGGTAGCATAGAAATAAATTTTTATACCAATCGAAGTGACCATCTAGCAATGATACCCGATGGCTGGATAGGTCGAAGGTGTAGAGCACCATCCATAGAATCCGTGCGAATATAGTTTCCATATAATTCATCCCCTTGACCATAATGCTCGTAGGATACCTCAGAGTTCAACTATCAACTCTAATCAGATTGTCCACATTGTATTTCAAAATATCAAATCAATTTGATGGATTATCCTTGCTAAGATTTTGCTATATTAAAATACAGTGATACATTCTTCTCCAACTCTTGGAGTGGTCAATTCCATCTTGATCACACTCCGACTTTGCAAGTACTTGATTGTGCCCAAAAGCCTTCCATTGCTGAATTAGAAATTCAGTTAGTTCGATACTAAAGCACAGTGAGTTGCATGCAAGTCACTGAGGTGATCTCAGGTCTAAGGGATACTTATACCTATATCCCATCAGAGACATTTTCGATAGCAGAATGCTCTAGAGTTGGTCATGTTCAAGGATGATGTACCCATACATCTTACCTGTATGCCATACCAATATCTCCACACTCCTTGGTTAAGAGGACAACCAACCAATATGGCATATAGCGACCTATGCTCGATAGATGTCATCGTCCTAATTAACAACCTATCATTTGATCGTGAATAAATTTAAGGACTAATTGATAAATCCTCTCTTTATCAAAACTAAATAGTCCTAAGAACTTCATTAGAATAATAGAGTTCATTAGAAAAAATAAATTTATGATGAAAAAAATGGTAAAATATTTTTTATTAATTAATAAATCAATTACAATATCTCAACCACCAACAGGCTAATAATTTGGCTTTGGGACATAATTTTTAATAACTCTCACTTATCCTAAAGCCACATGGTACAGTATCTAATACCCATCTTCAACTTATGGTTGTCGAACTCCTTGATTGCCAGGGGTTTAGTGAAGGGATCGGCTAAGTTCTCCTTTCCGTCGATCTTCTGAAGGTCGACGTCACCATGATCCATGATCTCATGGACTAAATGGAAGCGGTGTAGAATGTGCTTTGTCCGCTGATGTGCCTTCAATTCCTTTACTTGAGCTATGACACCAGTGCTGTTGCAGTAGAGCAGGACTGAACCATCAATGGAGGGTGCTACTCCGAGCTTGGTGATGAACTTACTTAGCCACACAGCTTTCTTTGCTGCATCTGAAGCTACCATGTACTCTGCTTCACAAATAGAGTTAGCCACTATATGCTGCTTGAAACTTTTTCAATAGATGGCTCCACCATTTGGAGTAAAGATATATCCCGACATACTTTTACTATCATCATGGTCAGATTAAAAGTTGGAGTCTATAAATCCCATAAGTTTTAGATCTCACCATAAACCAACCATTGGTCCTTAGTATTTCTCAAATACTTAAGGATGGTTTTAACCACCATCCAACGATTTTCTCTAGGGTTAGACTGGTATCTACTTACTACTCCTAGTGAGTATGACACGTCTGATCTCATGCATGTCATTGCATACATAATAGATCCCACTACTGAAGCATATGAAATTCTACTCATACACTCTCTCTCTTCAGGAGTTGTCGAATAATCCTTCTTAGAGAGAGAAATTTCTTGGCCTATTGGAAGATAGCCCTTTTTGAAATTCTCCATGCTGAACCTCTTCAGCACAATTCTATGTACGTGGATTGGGATATACCAAGCATCCTTTTAGATCTATCCCTATAGATCTTCATTCCTAGGATGTAGGATGCTTCACCCAAGTTCTTTATGGAGAACTGTGATGACAACCAGACTTTTATTTCTTATAGTACGGGGACATCATTTTCGATTAAAAGAATATCATCCACATACAAAATAAAGAATACCACTGCTGGACCATTTGCCCATTTGTAAATGTAGGATTCTTCTCCATTCTTAATGAAGCCATACGTTTTGATGACTTTATCAAAATGCATGTTCCAACTCTAAGATACTTGCTTTAATCCATAAATAGATCTCTGAAGTCTGCACACCTTAAACTCATCTAGGGATGTCAACCCCTCAGGTTATATCATATATATCTTTTCGGTTAGCTATCCATTTAGGAAAACCATCTTCACATCCATATGCCAGATCTCATAGTCCAGGTACGCAGCTATTGCAAGCATTATCCAAATGGATTTGAACATTGCCACTGGGAAGAATGTTTTGTCATAGTCAATACCATAATGTTGACAATATCCTTCGGCAACTAGATGGGCTTTATAGGTCTCCACCTTTCCATCTGCGTCTCTTTTTTTTTTGAATACCCATTTACGTCCAATAGGTTTAACCCTTCAAGTGGGTCAACTAATATCCATAGATCATTGACCTTCATGGAATCCATTTCAGATCTCATGGATTCTAGCCATTTCTTAGAGTTGAATCTCTGCATCACATTCATATAAGTGATCAGGTCCTTATCGTTCTCATCGAGTTCGATGGGATCACCATCCTGGACCAAGAATCCATAATATCTGTCTGGATGGCATGGTACTCTACCGGATTCCCTTAATGGTGCGGGTTCACTAGGCTTCGGATCTGATCTGATCAAATCCAACTTAGGTTCAACATTCTGTGTCGGACTTTCTATCTATTGAACTTCATCAAGTTCAATCTTAGAGGCAACAGTTCCTTCACCAAGGAACTCCTTTTTCAAAAAGGTTGTCCTAAGATTGATGTTCATCAGAATGGTAGAAATAGTATCATTTGATCTCTTTTGGGTACCCTATGGATGTACACTTGTCAGACCTAGGTCCAAGTTTATATGTAATTAACTATTTGATATAAGCTAGGCACCCCCAAATCCTAAGGTGTGAAAGTGTTGGCTTACGTCCTGTCCATATCTCATATGGGGTTTTAACTATAGACTTACTTGGAATCCTATTTAAAAGATAACAAGCCAATTCGAGTGCATATCTCCAAAAGGATATCGACAAGTTGGCAAATCCCATCATGGATCAGACCATGTCTAATAGAGTTTGATTCCTTCTTTCAAATACACCATTATGCTGCGATGTTCCAAGAGGAGTCTATTGGGAGAGAATCACATTCTCTCCTAGATATGTGAGAAATTCACTAGAAAGGTATTCTCCTCCTCGATCAGACCGAAGAGTTTTAATTACTCTTCCTAGTTTATTTTTCTACTTCACTTCAGAATCGTTTGAATATTTCAAAAGAATCTAACTTATATTTCATCAGATAGACATATCCATATCTGGATAGATCATCTATAAAAGTGATAAAGTAGACATATCCACCTCTGAAACTTGTGCTCATTGGTCCACATACATCAGTATGTACTAGACCTAAGAGCTTATTGGCTCTCTCACCTTTTCCAGTAAAGGTAACTTGGTCATTTTACCAAGAAGATAGGACTCATAGGTTGGAAATGATTCACAAACACGACTTCGAGGATTTCCTCTTGAGTCAACCTATTTATCCTATTCTTATTTATATGACCTAGCCTACAGTGCCATAAGTAGATATTTGATACACTATCTAATCTGGGGTGCTTGCTAGTAGAATAGACTACAATAACAGATTCTGATAACATATATACACCATTGTTCAATTATCCACAGAAAGTAGTAACACCATTCACGATGACATTACAAACTCATTTTTTTATTGAAATTTCATAATTGTTCATGGCCAAAAGGCCTATAGAAATAATATTTAAGAAGAAACTAGGACAGAAATGACAATCACTAAGAATAACGGTACGAAATTCAAATACAAGTTTCAAAATTCCTAAAGCTATAACTAGAACTGGTCTTCCATCTTCAATATTCAGGAATCTCTCGCCTTGCTCAAATCTTCTACTGACCTGCGACCCTTGCTACGGATTGCAAATATGATAAGAACTTTCGGTATCCAATACCTAGTCAGTAATATCACACATAGAGAATTTGTAAGGAGTTATCATATAAATACCTTGCCCAGCAACAGCTTGCTTCTTCCTCTGCCTGTTTGGGTTAAGGAAGGCAATGTACTGAGGAAAGTTCCTCTTCCAGTGCCCCCACTTTTTGCAAAAGAAGCATTCAGCTTGACTCATATTGGGCTTGATCTTCCTGATCTGGCCCTGCACTGATGTCACAGCCTAAACTTGCACCTTCATTATTTTCTTCTTCTTATTCTTCTTTCCTTTTCCAAAAGGTCGAGAACGTGAAGTCGAACCTCCCACTAAGTTCACTGATTCTTTATGGAGCTGGTGATCCTTCTCAAAGTTCTGAAGTAACCCAATAATCAGTGGTAGTCAACTTCAGACTTTGACATTTTATAATGTGTAAGGAATGAAAGATAAGACTTGGGCAGCAAGTTCAGTATTGCATCTTTCCCAAGTTGTTTATGCAAGAAAAAGCCGAGCTTGTTCAAGCACTCTATCAGCTCGATCATGTATAGTACATGATCAGTGACAGAGGCTCCATCTCACATTTTGGCATTGAAGATGGCGTAACTAGTCTTCTGCCTCTCAACGTCATTTGGTGTGCCATAAGAATCCTCTAACACTTGGAGCATTTCATTTGGCTGAGCTATCTCGAACCCACAACTGAACTCATCGCTCATCGTAGCCAGCATAATGCAGCACATCTTGGTTCGATCACTGAGCCACTTCTGATAAGTATCTCTGATTGTTCCACATACATTAACAGCTGGCTCCTAGATGCACAGGATCCGTTAGCACATATAGGATCCGTTCATGCTCTAGGATAATCTTCAACTTTCAGTACCAGCTATCGAAGTTGAATCCTATCAATTTATCATTATCCAACAATGATCGAAGTGATAGAAAAGTGGCCATATCTGCATAAAGAAAAAACATAACCTAATTAGTAATTGATTTATTAAACCTAGAGATTTGGACTTTAATCAAAAGGGTCTTCCACTATTTTATTCAAATTGATAGCCTCTACCTCCAATTCAAGAAATTATCCTAATTTCTTAGTGAGTACTAGAATCCACATAAACTATACGCAAGCCTAACTTTGGTTGGCCCACCCATGTACATCTAAGGATAGGTTCATAACCAATTATTTTTCTAAATAATTTTCAGTAATTAAATTTTATCCCAAGCCCTGATCAATTGACTTTGGCCTTCTCAAAAAAGGGTTCAGTTAGGTACAACGATTAACGTGACCATACTTGGCCCATCCAACCAATAAATGACCAGGCCCAACTTTGGTTGGCCCACCTGACCACCATTTAGAAGGATGCATCCAAGAGATAATATAATGAATGATAGTTCCATCAATCAATAATCACCAGGCCTTTGGGCCTCCAATGATTATCCAACTGATGGACACATTATCATCAACTTTAATAGGAGGCTGTGGTCCAGTTATCATATAACTATTTTAATTTAGGGAGCTAATAATTTTAGAAAATTTATTTATATAAGTGAGCATATCAGATTAACCAGCTTGTCATGATCCTCCCACTGGCTTCACCAAGTCAGCTTAAGGAAGACCACTAACAAGCTAGTCTAGGAGCACCTAAATCAGTCACACTGATTTACCTAGCTAACATGGGTCAACTCAAATTGTCAAGTGATCTAACCAAAACTCTATCTCACCAAGAAGGCTAGGTAAGTGAGATCGGTGGAAGGGTCTGCCAAAGCTTGCCTTAGACACCATCAAAAATGGCTTGGTAAGTGGGCTGCTAATTAAAAACCATCGATCGTATGTGCTAAACTTATCTTAGACACCAACTGGTTTAATTAGTCTTGATTAGATTAACCTAACAAATCAAGCTAGACCTCTTAGCCAAGAATCAAGTCTATTTAGTTCTTGTTAAAGATATGGACTTGACCAACTACAACTACTATAATTGATCTAGAGAATCCTTGACCTAATCTAAGACAATAATTGATTAGATTTAGTCAATTCTCTAATTAAGTCCAATCTTTAATCTAACCTTAGGTCTAACCCAATTAATGGACCTAATTCCCACTAACCCATTGACCCAATATGTTATGATTCATGTCACAGGATCTTCAATTCACAATCCTAGAACCTAATCAAACAACTGCTCAATTTTTAATTAAGTTTTAGGTCGAGGGTTGGGGTTTGGCTTTTTAAAAATGATTTTCATATTTATAAAATATTTTTATAATATGTTTCTATCAACCAAGATGCATGTTTGATTCATAATCAATATGCAAGTAAAATAAACATAAAACTACTTTAGATCTAATCTAAACAGGTTCATGTAATTGAAATAGTTTCAATAATAATCAATCATAAATCTTTCTAGATCAAATCTAACATATTTATGATGATTGAAATTAGATTAAAATACTTTTAATTAGATCATAAAATTACTTAGATCTAATCTAAAATTTTATGATCAATATTTTAGATCAGCACGTACTAGGACAACCTATTTACTATAAGAGATAAACCTTACAACAAGACAACCTTATGGTAGTTCGTGCAATCTAAAATATTTTATTTTTGGATTTAAAACTATTTTAAAACTATTAAATTATAAATAAAATTATATCAAATTTAATAAATTTATTATTAGAGTCAGATCATCACGAACTAGGATAATTTTTTTACTGTAAGGGATAAACCTTATAGCAGGATAACTTATGGCAGTTCGTGAGATCTAATTTTTTTATTTTAGATTTAATAATTAGATTATAAATTAGATCTAATCTAAGAAATAATCTAAATATGCATAAAAATCATGTAATAAGAACCTTGCTTTGATACCAATTGAAGGAATCAGATCTAGGGTTTCACGGGTAGATCTTGAAATTTTTTCAATATCATGCAGCGAAAGACTTAAATAAACTAAATATTTATTTAAATAAATATATAAATACCTAAATCTAATATCTATTACATGATCAAAGCATGATATTAAATTAAAAATTAAAATCAAACAAGAAAAAAAAGGTTGATCAAGTCGACTTAGATCTACACTACATCAAATGCAGGTATGAAGTTATTAGATCAGATCTATTACTTGAGCAAGTTAGACATTCTAACTTGCTGATCCAGGCTTGAGAATAAAGTCACGAGCTGCACACATGTCCGACCTCTAGGAGTCATCCACATGAGCCCATGAACATAATCAGAGATCCTAATGCAGGATATCAGCACAGTATGCTAGCACTGTGCTGATCCCTCTTCGATGGTAGATCCGATGCTTCCTTCTTCAAAACATGGATACTCCAAAATATCAAAAGAAAAGAAAAAAGATTTGTGATGTTGAGACACCTCTCAAAATCTCACAAAATGAGAGGAAGAGATCTGGAACAAAAACCCTAGAAGAAGACCCTCTTCTTCTTCTTTATTCTTTTTCTAGACACCCTGATTTGTTTTTTTAATATCTCCATGACCAAGATGAATTTCTCTCTAATTTTTCAACACCAAAGAGATCTTACAAATGTCTACAATATATGAAAATTTTAATTAAAAATTCTTTTTAAATAAAGAGATATATAGAGGCTAATTTAAGTCAAAAACCTAGACTAGGAAGGACGAAATAAGTGAAGTTGTTGGGGTGCCCAACTCTTGGGCACCCCCACCTTTTTCTCTACCATGGACCAGCAAAGGGGGGCACACAAAAAGGTCCTCTTTTACCATGAAAATTAAAGAAAATAAAGAAGGATGGGTCGGCACACTTATGGGAAGAGTTTTGGTTGACAAGGATTCTATCTCATAGAATCCTTAAGCAAAACTAATTCTCCTTTTGACTTGGTCTTCCAATAAACTACCATATGAAAAAAAGGAAGAGAGAAGGGAGGCATGAGAAACCTTTGGGCATGGAGATTATTCATGTAAAAATACAAAGGAAAAAGGGTCGGGCATGAGGATTAGGTGGCGCAAGGAATAGGGAGTCCTAGTCACACTAAGACTCCTATTTTGACTTGGTCAAACAAGATCTTTTAACTAAATAAAAATAAGAGTAAATCAATCTAATTAAATAAGACCCTAATCAATTTAAAAACTTAATTAAATTAAATTTTAATTTAATTTTTTAATCAAATTAAAAAATTGGATTGACCCGAGTCCTAGTTAGACTAGGACTAGTTCTTTCTTGCACTTGGTTTATCCAATAAGCCGATTGGACTTGATCCAATTATGTCTAAACCAAATCTAATTAAACCATATTTAATTAAACTTAATCTTAGCCTACTGGTTTAATCAAATTAAGCCAATTAGTAATCGAATTACTGATCGATCCTCCTACAACACTCGCACTAGGTTAAACATCAACCGTATTGATCGTTTAACCTTAAAATGATTCTAAATCGCTGATCATCCTTCCGATCGAAATATGAACTCTAATGTATGTGACGTCATAGGTCTAAACCTAAGTTGGTAGCATAGGAATAAATTTCTGTATCAATCAAAGTGTCCATCTAGTAATGATATCCGACGGTCGGATAGGTCGAAGGTGTAGAGCACAATCCTTATAACCTATGCAAATATAGTTTCCATATAATTCATCCTCTTGACCATAATGCTCATAGGACACCTCAGAGTTCAGCTATCAACTTTGATCAGGTTGTCCATATTTTATTTTGAAATATCAAATCCATCTAATGGATTATTCTGATCAAGATTTTGCTATATTGAAATACAGTGATACAGTCTTCTCCAACTCTTGGAGTAGTCAATTTCGTCTTGATCATACTTTGACTTCGCAAGTACTTGTCTATGTCCAAAAGTCTTCCATTGCTGAATTAGAAATTTAGTTAGTTCGGTATCAAAGCACAGTGAGTTGCTTGTAAGTCACTGCGATGATCTCAGATCTAAGAGATACTTATACCTATATCCCATCAAAGATATTTTCGATAGTAGAATGCTTTGGAGTTGGTCACGTTCAATGACAATGTACCCATACATCTCACCTGTATGTCATACTAGTATCTTCATACTTCTTGGTTAAGAGGATAACTAACCTATATGGCATATAGCGACCTATGCTCGATAGATGCTATCGTCCTAATTAACAGCCTATTATTTGATCGTAAATATATTTAAGAACTAATCGATAAATCCTCTCTTTATCAAAACTAAATAGTCCTAAGAACTTCATCACAATAATAAAGTTCATTAGAAAATATAAATTTATAATGAAAAAAGATGCCAAAATATTTTTTATTAATTAATAAACTAATTATAATATCTCAATCGTCAATAAGCTGACGATTGACTTTGGAACATAATTTCTAACAAGAATGTTTAACTTGCACAGGTAATAGATCTGATCTATTTTACATGCATACATTTGATATAGTGTAGATGCATGTTGATGTGATCAACATATTTTATTTTCTTCCTTATGTTTAGTTTTTGATTTAATCTCATACCTTAATTATGTAATAGGATATTAGATCTTGGATATTCTCTGCTATTAAAAATTAATTTTGATTAATTTTAGTCTTCTGCTGCCTGATCTTAAAAAATTTTCAAGATATATCCTTGAAACCTTAGATCTGATTTCTTTAACATTGTCACTAAACGTGACCAACTCTGGAATATTCTACTATTAAGAATTACTTTGAAGGGATATGGATATAAGTATTTCTTCAACCTGAGATCACTACAGTGACTTTAAGCAACTCACTGTACTTTGATGCTGGACTACCTAAATTTTTAATTTAGTGATGGAAGGTTTTTAGGCACTGTCAAGTACTTTTGAAGTTGTGAGTGAGTCAAGATGGGATTGACCACTCTTGATTTTAGGAGCTATGTATAATTATGTTTTTAATTTAGCAAAATCTAGATTAGGATAGTTCTTATAAGGAGTCATAGGACTGAATGCTTTGAAATGCATTATGGATGCACTATTCTAGGGTTGACAATTTAACTCTAAGTCATCCTAAATATAGAGATCAGAGGAATAAATTATACGGTAATCATATTCGAATAGGTTCTAGAATGTAGCATTACATACATTCGATCTTTCCGGACGTCGGGTATCATTGCTAGATGGTTATTTTGATTGGTATAAAAAATTATTTCTATATTATCAACTTAGGTCCAAACCTATGCAATCATACACATTAGAGATTTTGATCTGATCAAATGGTTGATCAATGATTATAAATCATTTTAGCATCAAACAGTCAATACGATTGATGTTTGATCTAGTACAAGTATTGTAGAAAGATTAATTAGCAATTGGATTACTATTTAGCTTAATTTGATTAAATTTTAGTGCTGAGATCAAGTCTATTTGAATGATATTTAATTTAGTTTGGTTTGGACTTGATTAGGTCAAGTCTAATTAGTTTATGGGATAAGCCAATTGCAAGAGAGATCAATTTATTTATGGGATAAGCTAATTACAAGAGAGATCAATTTTCTTTTCAATTAGAACTTGTGTGCACATAATTCATAATTAGATAAGGATTTAAATTAAAATTAATTATAATTTAATTAAATTTAAATAGAGTCCTAGTTAGACTAGGATCATTCTTAATTAGGTTGCACCAATCCTAATTTAATTAGGTTTAAAAATTGGTTTGACCAATGAAAAACTAAAGAGCCCAATTAGACTAGGACTCTATCTCATCTCTTATGCCTACCTCACCCCTTGCCCATGCCCTTCTTTTTGAAATTTGCATGATGTTTGATGCCCTAAGATCCCCCATGTGTCCCTTTTTGGTTATGATTAGAAATTAGTTTTGAGTAGGTCAAAACAAGAAAGTTGTTTTGACCTAGAAATCTATTTGATAGAGTTTCCAAAACCCCAAACTCTATCCACTGCATGTGCCATTTATAAATAGATTTGGTTTGATTTTTGGCATATGAAAGGAAGGTTTTTGTGTGCCAATCTCAAATATCCCATGCCCAAGGAAAAGGTGGAAGCGCACAAAAGTTGGCACCCCATATTTCTTACAATGGAAAGTGTCCTAATCTAGAAATTTGACCTAGACTAGGACTCTATATTTTCTCCCTATTTAAGAGAGAATTGTTGAAAAATGTATCCTAAAGCCAATCATCTAGGTTGTAGATAGTTGAGCTAAATATAATTTATACTTAAATTTTAATTGAATAAAATTATTATTCTGGTAATTTCATCACTTTGTGCATCTTCCTGTAATGAACTCTCTGTGATGAAGTCCTTAGGACTATTTAGACTCGACAAAGAAGGATTTATCATTTAGTCCTTAAACTAATTACGATCAAATGATTCGTTGTTACCTAGGATGACAACGTTAATCAAGACTAGGTCATTGTGTACCATAAGTATTGATTATCCTCTTCACTAAGAAGCATGGTGATGCTATTATGGCATGCAGGTAAAATATAGGGGTACATTTTGTTGATCATGATCCAACTGTGGAGCTCTCTTCTACTAAGATTGCTCGTAAAGGATATGGGTATATGTGTCTTTTAGACCTGAGATCATCGTGGTGACTTGCAATCAACTTACTATACTTAGGTATCAGACTACCTGGATTTCTAACTCAGTGATGGAAGGCTACTAGGTGTAGTCAAGTACATGGCTTGTCGGTACGTGAGTCAAGATGGGATTGACCCCTCCAAGTGTTGGAGCAAGTGCATTGTCGTATTTCAATTTAGCAAATCCTCGATCAGAGTAGCCCATGTGATGGATGCTAAATTTTGAAATATAATGTGGATAAAATTTTAGGGTTGGTAGTTAACCCTAGATCATCCTATGATCATCGTGGTCAAGGAAATGAATTATACGGTAACCATATGCCATAGGTTCATCATTGTTGCATTGCAACTTTTTGATCTATCCGGATGTCGGGTACCATTGCTAGATAGTCACATCGATTAGTATAGAAAATTAGTTCCTATGCTACCGGCTTAGGGTTCGAACCTATGGGGTCACACACAGTAGGAGTTCCTACTTGATCTGATGGCTGATCAGGAGTTCCACTGGATTGAGACTTAGATATTTATTGAAGAATTAATTAGCAATTAGATTGTTGATTAGCTTAATTTAATTAAGTGATAAGGATTCAATTAAATCTAATTGAATTTAATTCAATTGGGTTAACCTGGTTAGATCATGTGATGATCTAATCGCTTAGGAAGATGGATTCTGATTTGATCAAAGGTTGGACTTGATTAATTTCTAATTTGATTAGAAATTAACTAAGTTGGGTTAAGCCTAATTTGATTGAATTTGATCTAGCCTAATGGGTCCTGACAAATTATTTTGGTTGAAACCAATTTGGACCAATTCAAAGCTTATTTGAATTCTCCCTACGCATTGTCTTTTGACCCATTCTCCTTCTTAATGCAGATTGGAAATGTGTGTGAGATTTCTCCATGCCAAAATTAGAGTTTACGCCCTCCATCTTTTTGCTTTTGACCTGGTCCATGCATTGGATCAAATCAAAATGAGAGTAAGTTGAATTTTGAATTCAACTTGTGTTGGTTAGTTTAATTGAAACATTCCAACTCCCTCTCATTATTATCTTTTCTCCATGCCTTCCCATTTGTTCGATCATAATTTTATTTGTGCGCACATAGAAGGAGAGAGTCCTTCTGCGTGTTAAACATTGTGATGGATGATGGAAAGAGATAAGGAGTCCTCTTGAATTTTAAATTCAGGAGAATTGGTTGAAACAAGTTCAACCAAACCTATCCTTATCCTCCCATGCATTGATGCCTATTAAAAATAGGATTTTTTGGGCGTGCATAATGAAGATGCCTTAGGAGTGTGTGGGAATACATGAGGGATTTTTGTGAGACAGAAATCTGAGAGGGGCACATCTCCTTTGGCATGAGTTTTCTCTAAAGAGAGAGAGTGATCAAGATCCTGATGGGTGAGTGCAGAGTCTTGGAGTTGGGACTCTAGATTTTGGGTGGAGAGATTGAGTGCTGTAAGTGCCAGATCTGTACCAATTTTTTACCACCACATCGTCATCCTTCATAGAGTCTTCTGATCTTCTGGAGCTTCTAGAAGTTAGAGAGAAGTTCATTGATTGGATCGATGAAGGTCGGTTGTCGAAGGCTCCAAAGAGGAGCTAGCACTTCGGAGGGACTGATCAGGATCAGAAGTTTCGTATGGACTCACCATAGAGGTTGGACATGTGTGCGACTGCAACGCAATGGGAGAGTATCTTTCGGTGGATCCAGATTGTGGTGATCATCTACCGACACATAGGTACTATGTTCTAAATATAGATCGGTCAGCAAATATGATTTATTGATCGAATGTATTTTATTTTTTTGATTTATATAAGCATGTCAAAGATCCTGAATAGGGTTTTATGATTAGATCATAGCATGCATAGAATTAACTTTAGATTAATTTTGCTTCCACTATTGTTAATTTTTGAAAAAATTTCGAAAGACATGCCCTAAACCCTGCTAGGATTTCTTCAAATGGTATCAGAGCAATAGGTTGCTTGACATGTTTTTATGTAAATTAGAAAAATTTAATGTTTGTATATATGATATGATTTAGATCTAGATTATTTTAGATTAGATCTAAATAAAACATTGATCGCACTGACTGTAGATTATCCTGTTGTAAGGTTTATCCCTTATAGTGGAGAGGTTATCCTAGTACATTGTGATCTATAACTTTAATGATAAAAATTTTAGATGTGATCTAATAAATTTTTATGATATATTTTGAGATGATTTTAATCTAAATTTTATCATAAATTTATATTTAGATTAGATCTAAATATTTCATGATTTTTACGTAATGTACATAGGTTTAGATTAAACCTGAACAAAATTTTGAAAAGGTTCTGTTTGCTGATCGAACCGGCTCTCTCAGGGATTGAGCCAGCTCGACTAGGTGCCAGCTTGAAACAGCACTATGGCCTTCTGTGCGGGTTGGATCGGATGGGATCCAAGCCAGCTTGACTAAAAGATAGCCTTTAGGGCTTCTATTCGAGCTGGCTATCTCAGGTAATGGGCTAACTCAATGTTTGCTCGGGCCAGCTCGGATAGGATCCGAGCCAACTTGATGGAATGAAAGCTTGCAGGCTTTTGCTCGAGCCGACTGTCTCAAGCGACAGGCTGACTTGACATCTGCTCGGACTGGCATAGATGAGATCCAAGCCAGCTCGATTGAGAAGTAGGCTGAAACTTTTTGCTAGCTGTTTTTAATTGAATAAACCTACAACTAGTGCTTGTTTGTAAAATAAGCCAATCCATTTTTGAAATGAGTCGATCTATTTAGTAAAATAGTGCTAGGTTGTAAAGAATATTTAAAAAATTAAAAATTATTTTCAAAATGCCGAACCCCAATCCATTAGCCCAAAACATAATTAAAAGAATTAAGTGTTGTCTAGTAGGACCTAGAATTATGAATTAAAGATCCTAAGACATGAGAATAATTCTATGGGTTAAAGGGTTAAATGAATTAGGTCCATTAATTGGGTTAGACCTAATGTTAGTTAAAGAATGGATTAATCTATAGTAGTTTATCAAATCTAACCAAGTGTTGACTTAGATTAGGTCAAGAACACTCTAAAATCAACTTCAATAGTTGTAGTTGGATGGGTCCATGTCTTTAGCGAGACCAAGATGGACTTAATTCATTGCTAAGCAGTCTAGCCCAAAATTACTAGGTTGATCGAATCAGACCTAATTAACTGATTGGTGTCTAAGATAAGTCTGACAGTTTAGACTAATGGTTTTTAATTGGGATCTACTCGCACTGATTCGATCTTTGATGAGTTAATGGCATATCCCTTCCACTGATCTCACTTACCTAGCCGACATGGTCGATTAAGATTTGATTAGATCACTAAGTGATTCGAGCTGATCCATGTCACTAAAAATCAGTTTGACTAATTTCAATTTAGTAAGACTAAATTAGGTGCCTATGGACCTAAATTGATCCTAGTCCTAACCTATTGACTTGGTGAAGTTAGTGGAAGGATTTGACTTGGTGAAGTCAGTGGGAGAAATCAGTCCATGTCATTTCTATCTCTAAGATCATAAGTAAATTAAATTTTCTAAATTATTAGGTTCTTAAAATGACTAACTTATAGGGATAACCAAGTCATCGCCTCCCATTAAGGTGAATAGTAATGAGTTCAATTTTTTGGGTGGACATTGGAGGTACCTTACACCTGATGTTCATTTGGATGTTGGAATTACTATCCATCATATGATGTTTAGATCGTACTCTCTTAATGGTGATCAAGTTAGCCAAAGCTTTCCTCGGGCCTGATTATCATTGGTTTGATACACCAAAGTTGATCATGTTAATGGTCGGACCTAACCAGATCATTTCATTGAAAGCCAAAGCCTACTGATTTGGCTTCTGGGGCAAAATCTAATTACTAAAAATTATTTAAAGAAATAATTGGTTGTGAACCTACCTGTAGATGCAAGCGGGTTAGCCAGAGCTTTCCTCGAGCTTGTTTGTATTCTATGTGGATTCCAATACTCACTAAGAAATTAGTATAATTTCTCAAATTGGACGTAGAGGTTACCAATTCATTTAAAAATAATGGAAGGACCTTTAGACTAAAGTCTAAGTCTTTAGAGATAATTAATTCAAGTACTAATAAGATTTCTTATTTTCTTTCAGATAAATAGAATGGTTAGTATAAGTTTGCTCCATTTCACTATTGGACAGTAACAAGCATTTAGGACCTAAGAACGAGGAGTCTAGTATTAACCCTAATTAGGCAGACCCAAAGAGGAATGGTCCTCTTGATTTGAATAGGTTGAACAGCAAAAACCAGCAAAGAGTTGCTGGACAAGGATGTTATATGATAACATCTTATAATTTTACTATTTGTGATACATCTACCTAGATATTAGATATCGAAAGTTCGATTCATATATGCAATTCATTGCATGGACTTCAAATTAGTAGGAAATATGAGAATGGCAATAGATTTCTTAATGTTGGGGATGAAAGTAAAGTTCCAATCCTAGCATTAGAAACTCTTGAGCTATTTTTCAAAAATAATAATGTTGTTTTAAGTGATTGTCACTATTATCCATCATTTATGATGAACATAATATCTGTTGGGCTTTTGGCCTAGGATGGTTACTATTTATTAAGAAAAAAAATTATTATGATATCATTATGAATAGTGTTACAGTAATGCAAGGATAATTAAAAAATAGCATTTATGCTTTATCATAGCCTATTAGTGTAATGTACACATCAAATAAATATCCAAAACTAGATCATATTTCTAATGCCCATCTTTGGCGCTGTCGGCTAGGTCATATAAATAAGAATAGGATTAACAGGTTAGTCAAGGAGCATAACCTTAACATCAATGATTGTGAATCATTGACTATCCATGAGTCCTGTGTTCCTGGTAAGATGACCAAATAACCTTTTACTGGAAAAGGTGAACAAGCCATTGAGCTTCTTGGTCTAGTACATACTGATGTATGTGAATCTATGAGCATATGTGCTAGAGGTGGGTTCTACTACTTCATTATATTTACTGATGACCTATCTAGGTATGGGTACGTCTATCTTATGAAGAGTAAATTTGATTCGTTTGAAATATTCAAATGATATCGAAATGAGGTAGAAAAGCAACTTAAAAAGAGTATTAAAATCCTTCGGTTAGACTAAGGAGGTGAATACCTTTCCAATGAGTTTTTGACATATCTAAGAGAGAATGAAATTCTCTCACAATGGACTCCTCCTGGAACATCATAGCATAATGGTGTGTCTGAAAGGAGGAATCAAATCCTGTTAGACATGGTTCGATCCATGATGTGATTTATGAGTCTACTGATTTCTTTATGGGGTTATGCATTAAAGACTACTTATTTTGTTTAGAATAACATTTCGAGCAAGTCTATTGTAAAGACTCCATATGAGATATGGACTGATCGTAAGCTGACACTCGCTCACCTTAGGATTTGGGGATATTTGACTTATGTAAAATGTTTACAGCTAGAAAAGCTTGGACCTAGGTTCAAAAAATGTTTGTTTATAAGATACCCCAAGAAAACTAGGAGTTATTACTTCTACCATGCTGAAGAGCAAAAGGTGTTTGTCAAAAATAGGGCGGTCTTTTTGAAAAAAAAGTTCCTAATGAAAGAAACAACTATCTCTAATGTTGAGCTTGGTGAAGTTCGACAGGTGGAAGAATCGATACAATCTAGTAAACCTATAGAACTAAATTTGATAAGATCAAATCCAGAGGCCATTATAGATGCACCCTTAAGGAGATCCGATAGAGTGCCACATCAACCAGATAGATACTATGGTTTCTTGGTTCGAAATGGTGATCCTGTCAAACTCGATGAGAACAACGAGGATCCAATCTCCTACATAGATGCTATGTAGATGACCGACTCCGATAAGTGGCTAGAAGCCATGAAGTCCAAAATGGAGTCCATGAAGATTAATAGTACATGGATATTAGTTAATCCATCTGAAGAAATAAAATTCATTGGATGTAAGTAGATTTTTTAAAAAAAATGCGGTATAGATGGAAAGGTGGAGACCTATAAATCCTATCTGGTTGCCAAGAAATATCATCAATATTATTGTATTAACTATGATGAGATGTTTTATCTAGTGGCAATGCTCAACTCTATTCGGATTATGCTTACGATAGCAGCATATCTAGACTATGAGATCTGCTAAATGAATTTGAAAATAGCTTTTTTAAATGGAGATTTGGACGAAGAGGTGTATATGATACAATCTGAGGCTTTCACATCCACAAACAAGTCCAAGGTGTGCATGCTTTGAAGATCCATCTATGGATTGAAGCAGGCATCTCAGAGTTGGAATATGCATTTTGATAAGATTATCAAAATATATGATTTTGTTGAGAGCGGAGAAGAATCTTGTATGTACAAATGGGCTAATGGTTCTATAGTTGTATTTCTTGTACTATATATGGATGATATTCTCTTAATTAGGAATGATATCCCTGCATTATAGAAAATAAAGATTTGGTTATCATCGCAATTCTCCATGAAGAACTTGGGAGAAGCTTCCTACATGATGCATGCTAATTTATCACTACGATAAGTGCACCAATCGATCAGGTAATAAAGTGTGTGAGTAGAGTACCATCCTTAGAGGATTGAAAAATAAGTACAGAAAATATTCTTTCCTAAGCTTTATTTAGAGAATCGATTTATAAGAATTAAGAAAAATAAGAAGAAATAAAGAAATAAATTAATAAATTATAAGAAAATAAAGAGTGTATAATTTTTAGGATTTTAAACTCAAGAGCAATAGATTACTAAGGCAATCGGTTCACCAACTCAATCAATAAAATATTCAAGTATTTATATAAATTAGGTTAATTTTATTTCATATGACGGTGGAGTCTCCTAGATTATTCACTATTCTTTGGTCCAAGCATAGCAAAACTATCAATATTTATTAACTATTCTTTGGTTCAGATGTAATTTAAATAAATACTGATGCTTTAAGTTTTGTGAAATTCTCTAATTAAAATACGTTGTGTCCAAAGCACTAAAATTTTCGCATGCATGTGAATTCTAATTCGATTCATAATACAAGGTATATAAATCAAGAAGCATCGACATAGACGTACTTGATTCATATCATTTATTTTCATCAGATCAATTAGAAGATGGCCAGTAATCTAAAAGCATTAAGAGCAGATTTATATACTCTTCATGAACAAAATTTAAATCTAAGATCAAATCATACTAAATATTGTATCAAAAGAGTGGCTACACCTTAGCCTTAGTAAAAAAAGATTTAGTTCATGGTAAAAAGATTAAAAATAGCAAATAAAATAAAAAGCATAAGAAAGTAGACTATTTATTTGCTGAATTTGGTCATCCATTGCTCTTGGTGTAGAGAACTTGATGAAGAAGAGCTGCTTGATCAATATGCTAGATGTCGAAGATGAAGTGCGAAGAAGAAAAAAAGAAAGAAGAATAAAGAAAGAAAAAATTAACTCTCAATCTCCCTCTCTATTCTTCCCTTTAGCTCTTTGTCTCTCTATCTCTCTCTATGTTTTCTCTCAAACCTCTCTCTTAAAACTCTCAAACCCTCTCTGTTCTAAAACCAAACTCTCTCTCTCCTCTTTCTCTTCTCCAAAAAAAAAACTCTTAGTTGTAGGCCTTTAAATAGGCTAAAGGTGGCTTTTGGGTCGAAATTCCATTGAACTCCTAAAAGAAATTGGGTTTAAAACTCTTAAAACAAGTCAAAAAAAATCCTGGATCATTTTGGCCACTGGATATCGGTTAAATGGTCACAATATCACTGAAAGACCCTTTCTAAAATCCAAATCAAGTCAGAATAAATCTCAGCCATCAAATCTATTCTTGATGATGGAATCTAGGCCATTCGCTAGTGCACAAGAGGCTTCAAAGCTTTAGTTAAAAATCAAGAACCCCTATCCACCATTGGATCTTCACCGGCAGCTAGATCTATCATCCATCAACACACGAAAATCAGTCGTTGGATCGAAACCAAGCACTTTTGATCGTCGAATCAAGCCTCCATCCTAGGTAGACCGTGCACGAGGCCAATTTTGCATAGATCGTTCCATTGTCTACCAATCAGAGCTCGTGGAGCAATGTAAAATTCCCAAAATGCCCTTGATTGTGTTACTGTAGCGGTCCACCGTACGTCGTAAAAAATCCTTACATCATTGATGAGTCAATGGGGCATCAGCGGGCCTGGCGATCTGGTTTTTTAGCAATCAGGCCAGGCCAATTTGCTGAGCCGATTCAATCTGATTGGCCGATAATTTATTTTTATTTTTTATTTTTTTATTTCCTTTGACATTTGATTTCTAGCTCATTTGGACTTTGTTTTGCTTGAAATTTATTTCATTTGAACCAGAAAATTAAGCTCTTCACATTGATGGCCTTCTTTCTTGCATAAAATCAATCAAAATATCAATTTATTAAAAATAAATTAATTTATTTTATAATTTAATACTTTTATTACTATATTTTTTACACTTATCACTTGTCCCTTAGCAATGTTTTATTTATCACCATGTTTCAATAAGACCCTCTTTCATAAAAATAGAGTTAGGATTAAAGATTAAAAAATTTAAAAAATATCACTAACTAAGCATTGAGCTTCAGAAGCTAATTTTGCAGTTAGTACAATTAGAAATTTTCTTAGAGTACATCAAAGATCTATAGCACTTGTGTTCGTGATGACTAACTTAGCATTTCAATATTAATTTAAAGGACAAAAGTATCTTCTCTTTGTTGGAAATTGTATTCTAAAAGCCAATCATTAGCCTATTAACAGTGAGCTACTTTGTATATGTAATTGATCATTGATAAATAAAATACTTTGGCATATTTTTCATTATAAGTCTTCATCTTCTAATGAACTCCATTTTTATAATGAAGTCCTTAGAACTATTTAGTTTTGATAAAGAGAGAATTTATTGATTAGTCCTTAAATCAGTTCATGATCAAATGATAGGCTGTTAAATAGGATGACAGCGTCTATCGAGCATAGATCGCTGTATGCCATATAGGTTGGTTGTCCTCTTAATCAGAAAGTGTTGAGACACTGGTATGGCATACAGATGAGATGTATGGGTACATCATCATTAAACGTGACCAACTCTAGAGTATTCTACTATCGAGGATGTCTTTGATGGGATATAAATATAAGTATCCCTTAGATCTGAGATCACCTCAATGACTTGTAAGCAACTCACTGTGCTTTGATACCAAACTAACTAAATTTCTAATTTAATAATAGAAGACTTCTGAGCATAGTCAAGTACATGCAAAGTCGGTGTGTGATCAAGATGGAATTGACCGCTCCAAGAGTTGGAGAAGAATGTATCACTATATTTCAATATAGCAAAATATTGGCCAGGATAATCCATCAGATGGATTTGATATTTTAAAATACAATATGAACAATCTGATCAAAGTTGGTAGTTAAACTCTAAGGTATCCTACGAGCATTTTGATCAAGGGGATGAATTATATGAAAACTATATCCACATGGGTTCTAAGGATGGTGTTCTACACATTCGACCTATCTGACCATCGGGTATCATTGCTAGATGGTAACTTTGATTGATATAAAAATTTATTTCTATACTATTAGCTTAGATTCAGACCTATGAGGTCACATACAATAGAGCTCATGATCTGATCGGATGGTTGATTAATGATTGAGAATCGTTCTAGGGTTAAACGATCAATACGATTGATGTTTAACTCAGCACAAAGTATTATAGGAGGATTGATTAGTAATTTGATTGCTAATTGATTTAATTTGATTAAGACAAAGGGCTGAGATTAAGTCTAATTAAATATAATTTAATTAGATTTAGTTTGGGCTTGATTGGATTAAGTCCAATTGAGATAAGTCAAGTGCAAGAAAAAACTAGTCCTAGTCTAACTAGGATTTAGGTCAACCCAATTTCCTAATTTAATTTAAAAATTAAATTAAAATTAAATCTAACTTAATCTAATTTAGTTGGTTAATTGGGTTAGAATCTAATTTAATTTGGTTGAGTTGATTTTGGTTTAATTTGATTTAAGAAACCACTTTGACCACGTCGTAGATAGAATCCTAGTAAGACTAGGATTCCTCCTTGCACCACCTTAGTCCCAATGCCCCCTTGCCTATTTTTTTTGATATTTTTTATGAAAAATCCTTTTCTTCCAAATCTTCACGTATGCCCCCTCTCTCTCTCTCTTTCTCATATGGTAATTGGGTAGAAGATCAAGTCAAAGAAGAAGTTTATTTTGATATTGGATTCTATGAGATAGAATCCTAACAAATCCAAACTCTTCCCAAAAGGTGCCACCCCCTCTCCCAATTAATTTTTCTCTTATTCCACATTAGAAACTCCTTTTCTTGTGCTCCTTTTCTTGTTGGTACATGCCAAAAATTATGAAGGGGGCGCCCAAGAGTTGGGCGCCCCTTGACTTGCCCAGTTTGACCTTTCCTTGTCTAGTATTTGACCTACAGAAGGACTCTTCTTTTTTTAGATATTTTGAATGAATTTTGGCTTAAAATTTTTGTGGGTTATAGATCTTTTAGAGGGCTTTGAGGTGTGTGAAAATCAGAGAGAGAACCTCTAGGTGTTTAGATTTAATAGACACAAAACTAGGTGTCTAGGTGAGAGCAAAGAGAAGAAGAAGAGTGTCTTCTTCTAGGGTTGCTGTGTTCATCTCTTCTCTTCCTTCTTCCTTGGATTTTTTGAGAGTGTCTCACATTTAAAACCTCTTCTCCTCCTTCTTCTCTTTTGAAGAGTCCAATATAGAAGAAAGGAGGCATCTGATCAACCATCGAAGAATGATCAGTACAGTACCAGCATACTATGCTGATTTTTAGCATCTGGATTTCTGATCATGATTATGGGCTCGTGTGGATGACTTCTAGAGGCCAGACGTGTATACGACTTGTAATTTCATCCTCAAGCCTAAATCAGTAAGTTAGAATATCTAACTTACTCAGATAATAGATCTGATCTATTGGTTTTTTTTTATACATGCATAAGATGTAGTGTAGATCTAGGTTGATGTGATCAACCTTTTCTTCTTATTTATTTTTGATTTTAGATTTAATTTCCATACAATAATCATATAATATGATCTTAGATCTAAGAATTATCTAATATTTAGAATTAATTAGAGTAATTTTGAGTCTTTCACTTCTGATCTAGAAAAAATTTCAAGATCTAGCCTTGAAATCCTAGATCTAGTTCCATCAATTGGTATCAGAGCCAGATTAATTATTATATGATTATTGATGTATGCTTGGATTATTTCTATATTAGATCTAATTAAAAATTTAATATTTAAATATAAAATTAAAATCTTAGACCATACGAACTGCTTTAAGGTTGTCCTGCTGTAAGGTTTATCCATTATAGTACAAAGGTTATCCTAGTTCATATAGATCTAATATTACTCATAAATTTATTAGATATGATTTGATATTATTTATCATTTATTTAAAAAATTTTAAATCTAAAAATAAAATTTTAGATTGCATGGACTGATCATATAAGGTTGTCCTGCTGTAAGGTTTACCCCTTACAATGAAAAGATTGTCCTAGTACGTGCTGATCTAAAACTTTGATCATAAAATTTTAGATTAGATCTAAGAGATTTTATAATCTAATTAAAAATATTTTAATCTAATTTTAATCATTATAAATTTATTAGATTGGATCTAAGTTGACTTATGATTGATGTTGAAATTGATTCAATTATATGAACTTGTTTAGATTAGATCTAAAGTAGTTTCATGCTTTTCTTACTTGCATATTGATTATAAATCAAACATGCAACTTGATTAGTAGAACCATGTTGTAAAAATATTTTATAAATATGAAAATTATTTTTGAAAAGTCGAACCCCAACCCTCAGTCCAAAACTTAATTAAGATTTAAGAAGTTGTTTAATTAGGATCTAGGATTGTAAATTGAAGATCTTAAGACATGAATCATAACACATTGGGTTAAATGGGTTAGTGGGGATTAGGTCCATTAATTGAATTAGACCTAGGTTAGATTAAAGAATAGACTTAATTAGAGAATTGACTAAATCTAATCAATTATTGTCTTAGATTAGGTCAAGCATTCTCTATTTCAATTACAATAGTTGTAGTTGGTCAAGTCCATATCTTTAACGAGATCCAAGATGGACTTGATTCTTGGCTATGTGGTATAGCACAAACTGTTAGGTTGATCTAATTAAAACTAATTAAATTAGTTAGTGTCTAAGGTAAACCAGACTGGTGGTCTTTAATTGACAGCCCACTTACCTGACCATTTTTTATGGTGTCTAAGGCAAGCTTTGGTAGACCCTTCCACTGATCAAACTTATCTGGCCTCTTAATAAAATTATGCTTTGGTAGACCCATGTCAACTAGGTAAATCAGTTTGACTAATTTGGGTGCTCCTAGACCAGACTATTAATGGTCTCCCTTAAGATGACTTGGTGAAGTTAGTAGGAGGATCATGACAAGCTATTTCATCTGACCTTCCCTCATCTTTAAATTAAATCCTCTAAAATTATTAGGTTCCTCAAATAAAATAGTTATGTGATAACTTAATCATAGCCTCATTAAAGTGGATGATAATAAGTCCATCAGTTAGATAATCATTAGAGGCCCAAAGGCCTGGTGCTTATCGATTGATGGAATTATCATTCATTATATGACCTCTTGGAAACATCTTTCTAAATAATGGTCAAGTGGGCCAACAAATGTTGGGCCTGATCATTCATTGGTTGGATGGGCCAAGTATGGTCATGTTAATGGTTGGACCAAACTGGACCCTTTTTTAAGAAGGCCAAAGCCAACTAATCAGGGGTTGGGGCAAAATTTAATTACTAAAAGTTGTTTGGAGAAATAATTGGTTATGAACTTATTCTTAGATGCACATGGGTTGGCCAACCAAAGTTGGACTTGTGTGCAGTCTATGTGGATTCTAGTACCCACTAAGGAATTAGGATAATTCCTCGAATTAGAGATAGAGGCTACCAATTCGAATAAAATAGTGAAAGAATCTTTTGATTAAAAATCTAAATCTTTAGGTTTAATGAATTAATTACTAATTAGGTTATGATTTTTTTTGTACAGATATGGCCACTTTCTTATCGCTCCGATCATTATTGGACAATGATAAGTTGGTGGGACCCAACTTTGGTAGCTGGTACCAAAAGTTAAAGATTGTTCTAGATCATGAACGCACCTACATGTGATAACAGATGATGCACCTAAGGAGCTAGCTGCAAATGTATGTCGAATTGTCAGAGACACTTATCAGAAGTGGTTCAATGACTGAATCATGGTGCGCTGCATTATGCTGGCTATGATGAGTGATGAGTTCAATCATAGATTTAAGATGGCTCAGCCAAAGTAAATGCTTTATGTGTTGGAGGATTTCTTTGGCACACCCGATAACGTGGAGAGGCATAAGACTAGTTGTGCCATCTTCAATGCTAGAATGCAGGATGGAGCCTCTGTCACTGATCACGTACTATACATGATTGAGCTAATAGAGCGCTTGAGTAAGTTCGGCTTTTTCTTGCACAAACAGCTTAGGAAAGATGCAATACTGAACTCACTGCCCAAGTCTTATCTCTCATTCCTTACATATTATAGAATGCCAAAGCCTGAAGTTGACTACCATGGGTTACTGGGGTTACTTCAGAACTTTGCTAAGGATCAGCAGCTCCATAAGGAGTCGGTGAACTTAGTGGAAGGTTCATCTTCTCGTTCTCAGCCCTTTGAAAAGGAGAAGAAGAACAAGAAGAAGAAAGCTAAGAAGGTGCAAGTTCAGGCTAGGACATCTGTGAAAGATCAAACCAAAAAAATCAAGTCTAATAAGAGTCAAGCTGAATGCTTCTTTTGCACAAAATGAGGGCACTAAAAGAGAAACTATCCTCAGTACATTGCCTCTCCAGATCCGAACAGGCAGAGAAAGAAGCAAGCTCTTGCTAGGCAAGGTATTTATACAATAGCTTCTTCTAATTTCTCTATTTGTGATATTATTGACTGAGTATTGGATACCGAAAGCCCTTATCATATTTGTAATTTATTGCAGAGGTTGTAGGTCAATAGAAGATTCAAGCAAGGCGTAAGATTCCTGAATGTTGAAGTGGAAAACCAGTTCCAGTTCTAACTTTAGAAATTCTGAAACTTGTATTTGAATCTTATATCATTATTCTTAGTGATTATCATTTTTGTCTTAGTTTCTTTTTAAATATCATTTTTGTAGATCTTTTGGCCATAAACAATTATGAAATTTCAATAAAGAAATTAGTTTGTAATATTATTGTGAATGGTGTTACTGCTTTCTATGGATAATTGAACAATGGTGTATATATGTTATAACAACCTATTAATGTATCTATTCAACTAGCAAACATCCTAGATTAGATAATGCGATAGATATCTACTTATGGCACTATAGGCTAGGTTATATAAATAAGAACAGGATAAGCAGGTTGGCTCAAGAGGGTATCCTCGAGCTTAGTGATTTTAAATCTTGCCTTCTTGGTAAAATGATCAAGTCACTTTTTATTAGAAAAGGTGAGAGAGCCATTGAGCTCTTAGGCCTAGTACATACTAATGTATGAGGACCAATAAGCATAAGTGCCAGAGGTAGATATGTCTACTTCATCACTTTTGTAAATGATCTATCCAGATATGGATATGTCAATCTAATAAAACATAAGTTGGATTCTTTTAAAATATTTAAATAATTTTGAAGTAAAGTAGAAAAATAAATTAAAAAGAGTATTAAAACTCTTCGATCTGATTGAGGAGGGGAATACCTTTCCGATGAGTTTCTCACATATCTAGGAGAGAATGAGATTCTCTCCCAATGGACTCCTCCAAGAACACCACAGCATAATGGTGTATGTGAAAAGAGAAGTCGGACTCTATTAGACATGGTCCGATCCATGATGGATTTTGCCAACTTACCGATATCCCTCTGAAGATCTGCACTCAAATCGGCTTGCTATCTTTTAAATAGGATTTCAAGTAAATATGTGGTTAAAACTCCATATGAGATATGGACAGGACGTAAGCCAGCACTTTCACACCTCAGGATCTAGGGCTGTCCGACTTATGCCAAACGGTTAATTATAGATAAACTTAGACCTAGGTCTGATAAGTGTAGATTTATAGGGTACCCAAAAGAGACTAAAGAATACTATTTCTACCATGCTGATAAACAAAAGGTGTTTGTCAGCCTTAGAAAAATCTTTTTAGAAAAGAAGTTTCTTAGTGAAGAAACTGTTGCCTCTAAGATTGAACTTGATGAAGTTCAATAGATAGAAAGTCCGACACAGAATGTTGAACCTAAGTTAGATTTGATCAAATCAAATCCGAAGCCTAGTGAACCCATACCATTAAGGTGATTCGATAGAGTACTGCACCATCTGGATAGATACTATGGGTTCTTGGTCCAGGATGGTGATCCCATCGAACTCAATGAGAATGATGAGGATTCGATCACTTTTATGGATGCTATGCAGAGATCCGACTCTAAGAAATGGCTAGAAGCCATGAGATCCAAAATGAATTCCATGAAGGTCAACGATATGGATATTAGTTGACCCACCTGAAGGGGTTAAACCCATTTAGTGTAAATGAATATTCAAAAGAAAAAAAGGTGCAGATGAAAAGATGGAGACCTATAAAGCTAGTTTTGTTGCCAAGGGGTATCGTCAACATTATGGTATTGACTATGACGAGACATTCTCTCCAATGGTAATGCTCAAATCCATTTGGATAATGCTTGCAATAGCTGCCCATCTGGACTATGTGATCTGGCAGTTGGATGTGAAGATAGCTTTCCTAAATGGAGAGCTGACCGAAGAGGTGTATATGATACAATCTGAGGGGTTCACATCCATAGATGAGTCCAAGGTGTGCAGGCTTTAGAGATCCATTGCTGGATTAAAACAAGCATCTCAGAGTTGGAACATGCATTTTGATAAAGTGATCAAAATATATGGCTTCATTAAGAATGGAGAAGAATCCTACATTTATAAATGGGCAAATGGTCCAATAGTGGTATTCCTTATTTTGTACGTAGATGATATTTTCTTAATCGAAAATGACATCCCTGTACTATAGGGAATAAAAATTTGGTTGTCATCACAACTATTCATGAAGGATTTGGGTGAAGCATCCTACATCCTAGGGATGAAGATCTATAGGGATAGATCTAAAAGGGTGCTTGGTATATCCCAGTCCATGTACATAGAAACTATGCTGAAGAGGTTCAGCATGGAGAATTCCAAAAAAGGCTATCTCCTGATAGGTCAAGAAATTCTAGTCTCTAAGAAGGATTGTCTGACAACTCTTGAAGAGAGAGAGCATATGAGTGGAATTCTATATGCTTCGATAGTGGGATCTATCATGTATGCAATAACATGTTCGAGATCAGACGTGGCATACTCACTAAGAGTAGTGAGTAGATGTCAGTCTGATCCTGAAGAAAATCACTGGAAGGTGGTTAAAACCATCCTTAAGGATTTGAGAAATACTAAGGATCAATGGTTGGTTTATGGTGAGTCAGATCTAAAACTGGTGGAGTTTACAAACTCCAGCTTTCAATCTAACCATTATGACAGCAGAAGCATGTCGTGATATATCTTTACTCTAAATGATGGAGCCATCTGCTAGAAAAGATCCAAGCTGCATATAGTGGCAGACTCTATTCGCGAAGCAGAGTACATGGCTGAATCAGATACAGCAAAGGAAGCTATGTGGCTATAGAAGTTCATCACCGAGCTGGGAGTAGCACCCTCCATTGATGATCTAGTCCTGCTATACTACGATAGCACTGGCACCATAGCTCAAGTAAAGGGGCCAAAAGCACACCAGCAGATAAAGCACATTCTATACCACTTCCATCTGATCTGTGAGATCCTGGATTGTGGTGACGTCGACCTTCAGAAGATCGATGGAAAGTAAAACCTAGCCGATCCCTTCACTAAAGCCCTGGCAATCAAGGATTTCGACAACCATAAGTCAATGATAGGTATCAAATACTATACCGAGTGGCTTTAGGATAAGTGAGAGTTATTAGAAATTGTGTCTCAAAAGTCAATCGTTAGCCTATTAATGGTTGAGCTACTTTGTATATGTAAGTGATCATTGATAAATAAAATACTTTGGCATGTTTTTCATCACAAGCCTTCAACTTCTAACAAACTCCATTTTTGTGATGAAGTTCTTAGGACTACTTAGTTTCGATAAAAAAAGAATTTATTGATTAGTTCTTAAATTAGTTCATGATCAAATGATAGGCTGTTAAATAGGACGACAACATCTATCAAGCATAGTGAAGGAAAATCCTAAGTTTCCGGGGTCAGATTCGTTTAGATCTGATTGGATCGAGAGGCATATTTCAAAAATTTTCTCTTAGATCCTAATCAAATCTGATATTTTTCAGATCTAATTTTATGATTTGATAAATAAAAAAATTAAATTAAATTAAATCTAAATTAATTTTATCTTGATTTTGGATAATCTGATTACCCATTGATGATCCTGCTGAAGCCCTGAGGTTCTGGATCTAGCCACACAAGTGCCTAGCCACTACTAGTATCCACTTGGGCTGGATCTGAAGATCTTCTCCTTCTCTTTCTTTTCTTCAAAAATTAGATCTAGATCTGATTTGAAGGATCTTTGAAACTTCTTTCGAAGATCAGAAATCATCTCTGCAGCGATGCTGCCTTCTTCCTTTCTCGTCAGCCTTTTCTTGCCTGAATCGCACTAATCTAAAGCCCAACTATCCTTGGGCGTGGTGAGGAGAGAGATGGCCTAAAGGTGGCATGGAGAAGGGAGAGGGACAGCCTTGGGGCATGGCTAGGAGAGGAGTCTCTAAAAAGTATGCTAGACGGGTCTTTATATAGACCCTGCTGCACCATGCAGTGCCACATCACTCCGATGAATCACGTTGCTTCATGCAATCAGATCTAAATTTGATTGGTGGGATGACATCACCTAATCGAATCAGATGAGAGACCCAAAGATTCAACCTTAGATGGTGCCTAAGATTGGTCAAAGTCTATAGATGAGGGTCACCTAGTTTTAATCCAAGAAGCAACCTGGAGTCCCATCCGTATGGGACTCCAGGCATCCCTATCAATGGGAGCATGCCATCCTAGGCGTGTGCCCCCTCCTTTCCAATTTCCAGGGAGGGGACAAGCCCCTATCTGCTCTCCAATAAGTGCATGACACATGGGCAGATGTCCAAGGGTCAAAGGTCAATATTTGACCAAGTCAAAGGATAAGAATTAGCAGGTGACGAAAAATGGCAGGTGTTGTTTTAAATTTATCTCATAAATTAAGATAACCTTTTTTTGACCTGGACAAGCTCCAGTCAGATCAGGTAAAGGTACCTGAGTGAGCACAAACATATTTGGCTCAGTCGAGGCAACTTTTAATGATAGAAAAAGAAAAATGTTAGGTTCAATCGTGTGCTAGCATGATTTCCTTGAATCTAATTGAATCTAATTCAAATCAATTGAACTGGGTTAGTCCAATTGATGATATCCAGATCCAAACCCTTGTTTGTATGATCCAATTAGATTCAGTTCTGTATGATAATGGGATATGTCATGATCTCCATCATCGACATCATCGAAACTCCTTTTGATGGATCAGAACTCTTTTGATTTAGATAACTGGAATGATCGATCATCTAAATTATTCTAATTGCTCTCAAAATCCACTAGTGACACCTAGCAGTATATGGTGGCAATCGATCAAAACTAAAAATGAACCTCTCGGTGCAGCTACTTGTGTGATTAAGTTCTTCTATCTTGAGCTCCGATCATATTAGGGTTAAGGTGAACTCGTCAAACCCTAATTTCTATCATATGATTTAATCATTCGATTCAAGTCCAATGTGAAGATTTTAATAGAAACTCTTTCTATTATTTCACTCTCTACCATGGCCATGGGCTTATGGACTTGATTCTCATGATCATCATAGGGTTGCTCCTCATCCATCGAGTTAGATAGATTTCATCTTGGTGCAATCCAATTCCTACAATTAACATGCTATAGCCAACATACACCTCAGGAATTTGAATAGCTAGGAGACAGAGTCATGGTGTAGTCAAACTATAATAGCCTCAAGGTGAACTGCCGATGCACCTTAGGTTAAAGAACCAGGCACACCACTGCAGCTTCGAGTCAGTCATCGACGAGAAGGTAGACTTCCTTATGACTACTCAAGGTGGTCACGCTCAGTGCCCTCATTCTCTAACGAGTATCTATACTCTCATTCCGATGTCTCTACACCATAGACTCAAGACTCATCTACTATAAAGAAGCGATAGTACACTAACCTTTTGGATCAATCACCATCCTCATGATGATCCTACGGTCAAGAGCATTTTATGAGTTAATAATGAAAATTCTTGTCCTAAATTTTCAACTCTTGAAAATAAGAATTATCATTATCATTAACTCAAGAAATGTATCACAGACACTAAATACACATATGTGATAGAAAAAAATTTATTTTATTATTTATAGTCAAAATTATAATTTTGCCCCTGGAAGTGTATTATAAGTGTCAGCCAATTCTGGCTTCTAGGGCACACATATCTAACACATAGGTCGTTGTATGCCATGTACATTGATTGTCCCCTTAAATAAGAAGTGTGGAGATACTAGTATGGCATACAGGTGAGATGTATGGTACATTATCATTGAACGTGGCCAAATCCAGAGTATTCTGCTGTCGAGGATGTCTCTGATGGGATGTAGTTATAAGTATCCCTTAGACCTGAGATCACCTTAATGACTTGTAAGCAACTCACTATGCTTTGGTATCAAACTAACTAAAATTTTAATTCAGTAATGGTTGGCTTCTGGGCATAGTCAAGTACTTGCAAAGTTGGCGTGTGATCAATATGAAATTGATCACTCCAAGAGTTGGAGAAGAATGTATCACTGTATTTCAATATAGCAAAAGCTTGGCTAAGATAATCCAACAGATGGATTTGATATTTTGAAATACAATGTGGACAACCTAATTAGAGTTGATAGTTGAACTCTGAGGTGTCCTATGAGCATTTTGGTCAAGAAGATGAATTATATAGAAACTATATCCGCAGGGATTCTATGGATGGTATTCTACACATTCGATCTATCCGACCATCGGATATCATTGCTAGATGGTCACTTTGATTGATATAAAAATTTATTTCTATGCTACCAGTTTTGGTTCAGACCTTTGAGGTCATACACATTAGAACTCACGATCTGATCGGATGGTTGATCAACGATTGAGAATCATTCTACAATTAAATGATCAATACGATTGATGTTTAACCTAGTGCAAGTGTTATAGGAGGATTGATTAGCAATTTGATTGCTAATTGACTTAATTTGATTAAGCCAAAGGGCTGAGATTAAGTATAATTAAATATTATTTAATTAGATTTAGTTTGGGCTTGATTGGATCAAGTTCAATTGACTTATTGGATAAGTCAAGTGCAAGGAAAAACTAGTCCTAGTCTAACTAGGTCTTAGATTGACCGAATTTTCTAATTTGATTATACAATTAAATATGAATTAAATATGATTTAATTTTATCATTAATTAGGTTAGAACCTAATTTAATTTGGTTGAGTTGGTTTTGGTTTAATTTGGTTTAAGAAACCACTTTGACCAAGTCATAGATAGGATCCTAGTAAGACTAGGATTCCTCCTTGCGCCACCTTAGTCCCAACACCCCCTTGCCTATTTTATTGATATTTTTCATGAAAAATCTTTTTCTTCCTGATCTTCATGTATGCTCCCTCTCTCCCTCTCTTTCTTATATGGTAATTGGGTAGAAGATCAAGTCAAAGAAGGTGTTTGTTTTGATATTGGATTCTATGAAATAGAATCCTAACAAACCCAAACTCTTCTCAAAAGGTGCTGCCCCCTCTCCCAATTAATTTCTCTCTTATTCCATGTGAGAAATCTCTTTTCTTGTGTGCCTTTCCTTACTGGTACATGCCAAAAATTATGGCGGGGGCACCCAACAGTTGGGCGCCCCTTGACTTGCCCTGTTTGACCTTTCCTTGTCTAGTATTTGACCTAGATAAGGATTCTTCTTTTCCTATATATTTTGAATGAATTTTGGCTTAAACATTTCATGGGTTATAGACCTTTGATAAAATTTTGAGGTGTGTGAAAATCAAGGAGAGAGAACTTTTGGGCATTGAGATTCAATAGACACAAAATTGGGTGTCTAGGTGAGAGCAAAGAGAAGAAGAAGAGGGTCTTCTTCTAGGGTTGCTGTATTCATCTCTTCCCTTCCTTCTTCCTTGGATTTTCTGAGAGTTTCTCACATCTAAAACCTCTTCTCCTCTTTCTCCTCTTTGGAAGAGTCCAATCTAGAAGAAAGGAGGCATCTGATCAACCATCGAAGAAAGATCAGCATGGTACTAGCATACTGTGCTGATTTCCAGCATCTGAATATTTTATCATGATCGTGGGTTCGTGTGGACGACTCCTTGAGGCTGGACGTGTGTACAGCTTGCAACTTCATCCTCAAGCCTGGATCAATGAGTTAGAACATCTAACTCACTCAGGTAATAGATTTGATCTATTGATTTTTTTTTATACATGTATGAGATGTAGTGTAGATCTAGGTTGATGTGATCAACCATTCTTTCTTTTTTATTTTTTATTTTAGATTTAAATATCATACAATAATCATATAATATGATCTTAGATCTAGGAATTATCTAATATTTAAAATTAATTAGATTAATTTTGAGTCTTTCGCTACTAATCTAAAAAAAATTTCAAGATTTAGCCCTAAAACCCTAGATCTGGTTCCTTTACTCTTATCACCTATTTTGATTAATTTTCTAAATATTTCTAATTTAAGGTCATGAAATAAGGTAGCTATCACACTGGCTCTCTTTTTTCTTTTCTTTTTTTTTCTTTTTTTTTTTATGCTTAGCATCCTGGCCTTTCCTCCATCGTTTGACGTGAACCTCCACACTTGACCTAGGTACAAAGATCCAGTTACTAAGCTTCAAGCAATCCACATATACTCTGTCTTTTACTCTTTTTATTTTAGGTAGGTAGCTCTTTTCTTAAATTTAAGTTTTGTTTATTGGAATGTATATTAACTATCAATTTTTAGTGATAATTGACTTTTCAGTTGGTCTTATAATCAACACGTACTTTGTCTTGTTAGAGTGCATGTGCAATTTGAAGTGCTAATAGTCTTTAGGTGACCTAACTAAGCCTCTAAAAGACAAACCAACTAGTCTACTTCTTTAGCTCGCTACATTCATTAGCAAATACTTCTAACTTTTATTACTTTTCCTAGTCTATCTTGCTTAATATTTTTTTCTCAATACATGGTTTAATATTTTTTTAATAAAAATTTTTTCTACCCCCCAACTTATTCTACATTATCTCAGTGGAGAAAGAAAAAGTGAAGGTGCAATAAGAGACATGAAAGAATACACCTGTACTGTCTATCCAAACTGGTTCATTGAAGCTTTGCAAACTAGCTTGAGGTCTCCTTTTTTTTTTTGCAAAATTGAAAATACATAGCAAAGCAGTAAAAGAGCAACAAGAAACTACTAAAAAATAAAAAAAAAGAAAATGATCAAAACTAGAAAGAAAAGAAATAATCTATCTAATAGTTCTGATTTATAGTCTTCAGCTTGACTTTCTTGAAGTTCTGAGTTGAATCACTTCGGTGCTACTTCAATCAAAATACTTTCATGTTTGGTCGAACCTTCTTTCAATTGGACACTGCTAGCTTTAGTAGTCTCAAACTAGTTTTCTATATAATTTTCATATACTAATTTATCAATAACATTAATTTGAAAACAAGTTTGATTATCGTCAGGATGTTTAGTATCTTTAAAAACATTAAAAGTAACTTGTTCATCTTGGACTCTTAGAATTAATTTTTCTTATTGAATATCCATTAAAGCTCCTCCAGTAGCTAAAAAGGGTATCCCTAAGATAAAGGGTATATTAATATCTTCTTTCATATCAAGAATAATAAAATCAATAGAAAAAATAAACTTGTATATCTTTACCAAGACATCCTCCACTATACCTCTTGGATATTTGATGGATCTATCAACTAGTTGAAGAGTGATAGTGGTAGGCCTTGGTTCTCCTAGACCTAGCTTCTTAAAAATAGAGAAAGGCATGAGATTAATACTTGCTTCTAAATCACATAAAACTTTATCAAAACTGCAATCATCAATAACGCAAGGGATAGTAAAACACTCTGGATCTTTTAGCATTTATGATAATTTATTTTGAAGTATTGCTGAGCACTCTTCATTCAGATTAATTCTCACATGCTCCATCAGCTTCTTCTTATTTGTTAGAATTTCTTTGAGAAACTTGGTATACCTAAACATCTGAGTGATAGCATCTACAAAAAAAATATTAATATATAATTTTTTAAAAATTTTAAAAAAATTAAAAAATTCCTTATCTGGATGTTGTATTTGTCTCTCTAGGAATGATAGTGGTGGCATGTAGGGCTTCACATTAGGATCAACAAATTTTATACCCAGGAACCATCCATCTACTGGTTGTTTTGGTGACTGACGAATTTTAGTTGGTTGTTTTGTAGTTTCCTCTTCAATCTTTTTATCCTGATGTGGCTCCTCCAGCTTTTTACCGCTTCTTAGGATGATAGCATTAACTTGCTCCCATGGATTGGTCTCCGTGTTGCTAGGCAAGGATCCCTATGGTCTTTCAGAGATTATCTTGGCCATTTGACCTACTTGCATCTTCAAGTGCTTAGTCTTGCCTGAGTTTAGTTTTCAGATTTCTTATGGCCACTTCTTGACTTTGCATGAATTTGACCATCAACTCCTCCATATCAGACTTCTTTTTAGGTACTTGAAAACCTTGAGGTGGCTGTTGTACTACATTTTGGTTGCTCCATGAAAAGTTTGGATGTTGCCTCCACCCTTGATTGTATGTGTTGGAGTAGGGATTATTTTGCTAAGGCCTAAAAAAAATACCAAGATAGTGAAGAAAAATCCTGATTTTTCGATCCAAATTCGTTCAGATCTGATCAGATAAAGAGATATATTTCAAAAAATTTTCTCTTTGATCTGTATCAGATCTAGAATGTTTCAAATCTGATTCTTATTATTTTAATAAATAAAATAAAATAAGAATAAATTAAATCAAATTTAATTTACCTAATTTGGGTAATCCTATTACCCTATTGATGATCCTGTTTCCAGCGGAAGGTTCTGGATCTAGCCACGCAAGCGCCTGACCTCTACCGGTATCCACTCGGCTGGATCTGGAGATCCTCTTCTTCTCTATCACGTCTCCAAAAATCAGATCTAGATATGATCGGAAGGATCTTCAAAACTCCTTTTGAAGATCAGCAGTCGTCCTTTGCAGCAGTGCAGCCTTCTAGCTTTAACTCGCCTTTCTTTGATCTGGATCGCACCAACCAAGGTCCAAAACTCCTTTTGGACGTGGAGATGAAGGGGAGAAGGTGGGTTTGGCATTGAGGAAGAGGGGAGAGGTAGCCTTGGGGCATGGGGAATTATGATTCAATCATCTCATATCAATCTGAGTTGGGCACAGGATCATATTTATAGACTGACTGTGATCCAACTTTCTTCTTCCCAACCAATCACAACCCTTTATGAAATCAGATCTAAATCTGATTGGTGGGAATAGAGTCCCCTGGATTCCTCCTTAGAGGGCACCTAAGACCAGTCAAAGTTGGATTCTTAGAAGAACTCTAATTGGAATCCAAAAAGGAGATGGAGTCCTTGTCCAACAAGGACTCCTAGGCGCCTCCAACTTGGGCACACGCCAAGGGTGGCGTGCGCCCTCCTCCTTGCCAGGTTCTGGTAGGGAGGACAGGCCCCCACCAGCTCTCCAATAGGTGCATGACATGTGGTCAAAAGTCAAAGTGTCAATGGTCAATGTTTGACCAGTCAAAGGTAGACTTTTGACCAAAGTCAAAGAACAAGAAATGGCAGGTGACCAAAAATGGCAGGTAATGTCTTACAAAATAAGACAACCTTTTCTGACTTGGACAACCTCCAGTCAAACCATATGAAGGCCTCTAATTGAGCACAAACTCCTTTGGCTCAGACAGGACAACTTATTTATGATAGTAAAAGAAGAACGTTAGGTTCAATCGAGTGCTAGCACGATTTCCTTGAACCTAATTGAATCTCATTCAGATCAATTGAACTAGATCAGTTCAATTGATGATCACCAGATTCAAACCCTTGTTTGTGTGACCCAGTTAGGTTCAGTTCTGTATGGTAATGGGATATGTCATGATCTCTATCATCGACATCATCGAAACTCCTTTCGATGGATCAAAACTCTTCTGATTCGAACAGCTAGAATGATCGATCATCTAAATCATTCTAATTGCTCCCAAAATCCACCAGTGACACCTAGCAGTATATGGTGGCAACCCATCAGAGCTGAATGTGAACCTCTTGGTGCAGCTACCTGTGTGATTCAGTTCTTCTATCTTGAGCCCCGATCAGATTAGGGTTTAAGGTGAACTCGTCAAACCCTAGTTTCTGTCATATGATGTAATCATTCGATTCGAGTCCGATGTGAAAATCTAAATAGAAACTCTTTCTATTATTTCACTCTGCCATGGCCATGGGCTTCTGGACTTGATTCTCATGATTATCATAGGGCTGCTCCTCTACCACCGAGGTAGATAGATTCCATCTTGATGCCAATCCAGTTCCTACAATGAACATGCTATAGCCAACATACACCTCAGGGTTCCATATGGCTAGGAGACCGAGTAATGGTGTAGTCAAACTATAACACCCTCAAGGTGAACTACCGATGCACCTCAGGTCAAAGAACCAGACACACTACTGCAGCATCGAGTCAGTCATTGACGAGAAGGTAGACTCCCTAATGACTACTCGAGGTGGTCACGCTCAGTGCCCTCGTTCTCTAACGAGTACCTATACTCTCGCTCCGGTGTCTCCACACCGTAGACTCAAGACTCATCTACTAAAGAGAAGCGATTGTACACCAACCTTTCCGGATCAATCACCATCCTCGTGATGATCCTATGGTCGGGAGCATTTTATGAGTTAATAATGATTATTCATGTCTTAAATTTTCAACTCTTGAAAATATGAATTATCATTACCATTAACTCAAAGGATGTATCATAGACACTAAATACACATATGTGATAGAAAATAACCCATTTTATTATTATAGTCAAAATTATAATTTTGCTCCTAGAAGTGTATTACAAGTGTCAGCCAATTCTGGCTTCTAGGGCACATATATCTAACAGATATCTAAATGATAAAAGTTGAAGGAAAATCCTGATTTTTCCGATCCAGGTTCGTTCAGATCTGATCAGATCAAGAGATATATTTCAAAAATTTTTCTCTTTGATCTGTAATCAGATCTGGATATGTTTCAGATCTAATTTTATTATTTTAATAAATAAAATAAAATAAGATAAATTAAATCAAATTTAATTTACCTTGATTTGGGTAATCCTATTACCCTGTTGATGATCCTGTAAGCAGCGGAAGGTTCTGGATCTAGCCACGCAAGTGCCTGGCCTCTACCGGTATCCACTCGGGTTGGATCTAGGAGATCCTCTTCTTCTCTATCACGTCTCCAAAAATTAGATCTGGATCTGATCTGGAGGATCTTCAAAACTCCTTTTGAAGATCAGCAGTCGTCCTTTGCAGCAGCGCAGCCTTCTAGCTTTTGATCGCCTTTCTCTTGCTCTGAATCGCACCAACCAAAATCCAAAACTCCTTTTGGACATGGAGAGGAAGGGGAGAAGGTGGTTTGGCATGGAGGAAGGAGGGGAGAGGCAGCCTTGGGGCGTATGGAAATTTAGCTTCAATCTCATTCAATCTGAGTTGGGCGCAGGGTCTTATTTATAGACTATGCTGTGATCCAACTCCTCTTCTTCCCAACCAATCACAACCCTTTGTGAAATCAGATCTAAATCTGATTGGTGGGAATAGAGTCCCCTTGGATTCCTCCTTAGAGGGTGCCTAAGACCAGTCAAAGTTGGTTCTTAGGAGAACTCTAATTGGAATCCAAAAAGGAGATGGAGTCCTTGTCCAACAAGGGACTCCTAGGCGCCTCCAACTTGGGCACACGCCAAGGGTGGCGTGCGCCCTTCCTCCTTGCCAGGTTCTGGCAGGGGGACAAGGCCCCCACCAGCTCTCCAATAGGTGCATGACACATGTGATCAAAAGTCAAAGTGTCAATGGTCAACATTTGACCAGTCAAAGGTCAGACTTTTGACCAAAGTCAAAGGACAAGAAATGGCAGGTGACCAAAAATGGCAGGTAATGTCTTACAAAATAAGACAACCTTTTCTGACTTGGACAACCTCCAGTCAGACCATAGTGAAGGCCTCTGATTGAGCACAAACTCCTTTGGCTCAGTCAGGACAACTTATTTATGATAGTAAAAGAAGAACGTTAGGTTCAATCGAGTGCTAGCACGATTTTCTTGAACCTAATTGAATCTCATTCAGATCAATTGAACTAGATCAGTTCAATTGATGATCACCAGATTCAAACCCTTATTTTGTGTGACCCAGTTAGGTTCAGTTCTGTATGGTAATGGGATATGTCATGATCTCTATCATCGACATCATCGAAACTCCTTTCGATGGATCAGAACTCTTCTGATTCGAACAGCTAGAATGATCGATCATCTAAATCATTCTAATTGCTCCCAAAATCCACCAGTGACACCTAGCAGTATATGGTGGCAACCCATCAGAGCTGAATGCGAACCTCTTGGTGCAGCTACCTGTGTGATTAAGTTCTTCTATCTTGAGCCCCGATCAGATTAGGGTTAAGGTGAACTCGTCAAACCCTAGTCTCTGTCATATGATGTAATCATTCGATTCAAGTCCAATGTGAAAATCTAAATAGAAACTCTTTCTATTATTTCACTCTGCCATGGCCATGGGCTTCTGGACTTGATTCTCATGATCATCATAGGGCTGCTCCTCTACCACCGAGGTAGATAGATTCCATCTTGATGCAATCCAGTTCCTACAATGAACATGCTATAGCCAACATACACCTCAGGGTTCCATATGGCTAGGAGACCGAGTAATGGTGTAGTCAAACTATAACACCCTCAAGGTGAACTGCCGATGCATCCTCAGGTCAAAGAACCAGACACACTACTGCAGCATCGAGTCAGTCATTGACGAGAAGGTAGACTTCCTAATGACTACTCGAGGTGGTCACGCTCAGTGCCCTCGTTCTCTAACGAGTACCTGTACTCTCGCTCCGGTGTCTCCACACCGTAGACTCAAGACTCATCTACTAAAGAGAAGCGATTGTACACCAACCTTCCGGATCAATCACCATCCTCGTGATGATCCTATGGTCGGGAGCATTTTATGAGTTAATAATGATTATTCATGTCTTAAATTTTCAACTCTTGAAAATATGAATTATCATTACCATTAACTCAAAGGATGTATCACAGACACTAAATACACATATGTGATAGAAAATAACCCATTTATTGATTTTAGTCAAAATTATAATTTTGCCCCTAGAAGTGTATTACAAGTGTCAGCCAATTCTGGCTTCTAGGGCACATATATCTAACAATCTCCCACTTGTCCTAAAGCCAATTGGCTACAAGTCTAAGTCCCATCTTCTCAAGGTGGGCTTCGATCTTCTGCTGGCCCAACGGCTTTGTAAGTGGGTCTGCCACATTATCTGTGGAGTCGACTCTCTTGACCTCGACGTAACCCTTCTCGAGGTAATCGCGGATGGGGTGGTATCACCGTTTGCTTGGAACTCTTCCAGCTGACAGCACCACCATTGCACACAAACAGTTTGCCAGATGTCGACTTTCGATCATCTATATCAGACATGAAATCTGAGTCTGTGTATCCCTGGACTTGGAGTTCTCCATTACCAAAGACCAACATTATATCCTTAGTTCTTCTCAAGTACTTAAGGATACATTTCACAGAAGTCCAGTGTTCTTCACTGGATTTGACTGATATCTGCTTGTGACACTCACAGCATGGGCTATATCAGGTCGTGTACATAGCATGGCATACATGAGGCTCCCTATTGCAGAAGCATAAGGGATCTTGCTCATGCGTTCTATTTCCTCAGGTGTGCTAGGGCACATCTTCTTGGAAAGATGAATACCATGTCTGAAGGGTATTAATCCCCTCTTAGAGTTTTCCATACTAAACCTCTTTAGTACTTCCTCTATGTACATCTTCTGTGAAAGTCCTAGCATCCTATTCGGTCTATCCCTATAGACCTTAATTCCTAGAATAAAGGATGCTTCACCTAGGTCTTTCATGGAGAATTCCTTGGACAACCACATTTTGACTGTCGTCAACATGGGAATATCATTCCCAATAAGGAGGATGTCATCCACGTACAATACGAGGAAGACAACAGTGCTCCCACTGACCTTTTTGAAAACACATGGTTCCTCTTCATTTTTGATGAAACCAAACTTTTTGATCACATCATTAAAACGAGTGTTCCAGCTCCGAGATGCTTGCTTAAGTCCATATATGGACCTTTGCAGCTTGCAAACCTTGTGATCAGTATCACTGGATGTGAAACCTAATGGCTGTTCCATATAGATATCTTCCTCAAGATATCCATTTAGGAATGCTGTTTTCACGTCCATTTGCCATATTTCATAATCGAAATAGGCTGCAATGGCAAGCAATGTGCGGATGGATTTTAGCATAGCCACTGGGAAAAAGGTATCCTGATAGTCAATGCCTTCACGTTGACTATAACCTTTTGCCACTAGTCTAGCCTTGAATGTCTCCACATTTCCATCTGCACCAATCTTTCTCTTGAAGATCCATTTACATCCAATAGGTACTATACCTTCTGGTGGATCTACCAAGGTCCAGACTTGGTTTGAGTGCATCGAGTCAATTTCTGACTGCATTACCTCTAGCCATTTCTCGGAGTCGATATCTAATATCGCCTCGTTGTAGATTTTGGGATCATCACCATGAGCACCATTACCTACGAGGAATATTTTCTCTACTTTCTCTGAAATAATACCAAGTATCTTTCAGGGAGATGAAAAACTCTTTCCGATCTATGAGGTGGAAAAGGTAGTGTTCTTATTGGCTCAAACTGATTTGGTTCCACTTGGTCCTTAGCTCGTTCCACTTATGAGACTTTCTCATCAAGCTTGATCTATTTTCCAATGCCGCGGTCTTGAATAAACTATTTTTCAAAAAAGATGGCATGTCGACTCACAATCACATTGTGGTCTTCTGGAATGTAGAAATAGTATCCTAATGACTCTTTAGGATATCCTATGAATCGAGCTCTAAAGGACCTAAACTCTAACTTATCTGCTTGTTGTCTTTTGACATGAGCCGGACAATCCCAAATTCTGAGATGACTCAAACTTGGTTTCTTACCGTGCCATATCTCATATGATGTGGTATGAACGATTTTAGAGGAAACCCTATTCAGTAGATAGAATGAAGTTAATAATGAGTGTCCCCAAAGGAAATCAGGGAGGTCTGTGAAGCTCATCATGGATCGAACCATATCCAATAGAGTCCGATTTCTCAATTCTAAAACCCCGTTGAGTTGAGGTGTTCCTGGTGGAGTCCATTAAGAGACTATGCCATTTTTCTTTAGATAGTCTAGGAATTCCCGGCTAAGGTATTCACCTCCTCGATCTGATTGAACAACCTTAATGGGTTTTTCTGTTTGTTTTTCTACTTCATGTCTGAATTCTTTGAACTTTTCAAAAGCTTCAGACTTGTGTCTCATAAGATACACATACCCATACCTAGACAGATCATCGGTAAAGGTAATGAAGTAGACAAAATTGCCTCTAGCCGGTACATCAAATGGGCCGCACACATCAGTATGTACTAGGGAAAAGAGATCTGTGGCCCTTTCCCCATGTCCTACAAAAGAGAGTTTAGTCATTTTGCTCTGAAGACAAGATTCACAAGTTGGATATGACTCGAAAGTCAACGGACTCAATAGCCCATTTTTCTCCAATTTGTTAATCCTATCTTCTACTATATGACCTAGTCTTAGGTTCCATAGATATCTGTCGTTTAGACTATCCCTAGATCGTTTGGCATTCACGTTTTGCTCGATAGTTAAAACAGGTGCATCAATATGTAGCTGATAAAGACCATTAATAAGGAAACCATTTGCAATTTTATTTCTTTCATAAAGAATGTTACAATGGTCCTTAAAGAAGGTGATCACATAACCTTCTTATGCTAAGCATGAAATAAAAATCAAATTCCTGCTAGCTGCAGGCACAAAATAACAATCTTTCAAAACTAAGTCTAAACCAGATGGTAATCGAAGAGGGTATGTTCCCATGGCTACTGCAGCAACTCTTACTCCATTACCGATATGTAGGATCATATCTCCATCCCTTAGCCTCCTGCTATCTCAAGACCCTGCATAGAAGTGCACAGATGAGCACTAGAACCAGAGTCAAGCACCCAACTAGGATGCAGAAGAAACCGTAAGGTTAGACTCAATAATGAGCATACCTCCAGAAGGACCTTCCTTCTTGTTCTTCATGGGTGGCCAGGTAAGTAGGGCAGTTTCGCTTCCAATGGCCATCGCTGTTGCAATGGAAACATTTTCCTTTGCCATCGGCCTTTTTCTTCGGCTCTGCCTTCTTCTTCTTAGATCCTTCCATCTTTTGCTTTTTCACAGACTTCTTTTTCTTTCTAGAAGACTTTCTTTTGGAAGAAGTCCGTTCCATAGCAAGAACTGAGCCTTTAGAATCTTTCATAGAAAGCTCAGCGGTAACCAGCATATTCATTAATTCGGCCAAGGAATTTTGAAGTTTATGCATGTGGTAATTCATGATGAATTGCCCATATGCATCAGTTAAGGATTGTAGAATAATATTGTTCTGCAGGTCCAAGTCCAACTTCACACCGAGCTTCTCAAGCTCTTTCCATGTCCTTGATCATTGTCAGACAGTGATCTTGGACTGACTGCCCATCATGCATCTTAGCCTTAAAAAGTCATTTCGTGACTTGATATTTGGCTGCACGACTCTGTTCACCAAACATCTCCTACAGGTGAGCCAACATTTGGCGTGCAGTCCCGATATCCTCATGTTGGCGCTGGAGCTCATCAGACATCGAGCCCAACATGTAATATCTGGCCTTATTATCTTCGTCTATCCATTTTTCCAGAGATGCTCTCTGTTCAACAGATGGACGGGCTGATAAGGTGGGAGGGTCCTGGTTCAAAACATGGGTTAACTTCTCAGAATCCAAAATAATTTTATAGTTCCTGAACCAATCTTTATAATTGGGTCCAGTCAGTCTATGTGTGTCCAGGATACGTGCCAATGGGTTGGACGCAGATATTTCTCTGTAGAGAGTCAAAGATTCTAATTAGATATTATAATTTTGACTTGATCAATTTATTTAAGAATTTTATTTTTAAATAAATTAGCTTCCACTATTTTCTTGGATCCCTATACTCCCTTTGTAGAGATGCAAAAATTTCCAATGATTAATAATTTCTAGTGGGTGGTGCGGTCTCACA